>PVIR01009916.1:0-51555 GCA_004026965.1 Petromus typicus | reverse complement strand
AGTTTCAGGTTTGGAGTTGTGATACCCCCCACCATGTCCCTGTTGCTTAGAATTGCTTTGGCTATTCTAGGTCTTTTATGGTTCCAGATGAAAGTTTGAATTTTTTTCTCTAGATCTGTGAAATATGCTGTTGGGATTTGAATCGGGATTGCGTTGAATGTGTAGAGTAGTTTTGGGAGTATAGCCATTTTGACAATATTGGTTGAGAAGAGTGTATATTCTAATACATTATGGAGTGCAATCATGATGTCTATATTTAATGTACCAATAAAGATAATTTAAAAAAAATAAATAAATAAATACAATAAACTACACTAACGGAGTCAAGGACAAAATCCATATGAGCATCCCAATAGATGAAAAAAAAAAAAAAGCATTTGACCAGATCCAACACCTATTCATGACAAAAATCCTACAGAAAATCAGAATATATTGTCTTTTTTCTGAACATGATAAAGGCTATCTATGAAAAACAAATAGTCAACATTATACTAAATAAACACTGAGGTGTTTCACACTAAAATCAAGAACAAGACATGGATGTCTACTATCACCACTCCTGTTCAGTATAGTTCTGGAAACATTAATGATAGTAATTAGACAAGAAAAAAAAAAAACCAAAAGGAATAAAGATAGGAAAAGAAGAAGTTAAATTTTCATTATCTGCACATGGCATGATACTCTATATAGAACACTCCAAAATATCCCCCAAAAGACTTTTAGATTCAATAACTAGATTCAGTAGAGTAGTTGGATATGGATTCAACTCCAAAAAAGTAAATAGTGTTCTTGTATACAAACAACTGACAACACTGAAAAAGAAATTGAGGAAACTATTCTTTTCACAGAAGCACCCCAAAACTGAAATACCTAGGAATCAATCTAATAAAAGAAATAAAAGAGCTCTCTTCTGAAAATTATAGTACTCTACAAAAAAGAGATCAAAGAAGATATCAGAAAATGGAAAGACGTCCCTTGCTCTTGGGTAGGAAGAACCAAAATCTGACAATGGTCATACTCCCAAACTACTACGTAGATTTAATGCTATCCTGATTGAAATTCCAACGCATATTTCACTGAAGTAGAGAAAAAGTCCCCCCAAATCATCTGAAACCAGAAGAGACCTAGAATAGCAAAATCAATTCTAGGCACCAAAAACAAAACACAGGATATCACAATCCCCAATTTGAAACTATACTATTATGTCATTGTGATTTAAAAAAAAAAAAGAAAGAAAGAAAAGAACACGGTACTGGCAAAACACTGACTTGATGATAAATGGAACAGTCTAGAAGACACAGAAACAACCCCAGATATAACACACCACCTCATCTTGGACAAAGGAGTCAAACATCCTCACTATTGGAAAGATAGCCTTTTTAATAAGTGGTGCTGGAAAAACTAGGTGTAAACTTGCCAAAGTTTAAAACTGGACCTAGATCTCTTTAAAAGAAGAAGAGGAAGAAGAAGAAGAAGAAGAAGAAGAAGAAGAAGAAGAAGAAGAAGAAGAAGAAGAAGAAGAAGAAGAAGAAGAAGAAGAAGAAGGACAAGAACAAGAACAAGAACAAGAAGAACAAGAACAAGAACAAGAAGAGCACCTCCAAATTTAAAGACCCTATCAAAAAAAATGGACATCTGAAATGAACAGATGTTTTTCAGATGAAGACATTGAAACAGCAAAGAAACATATGAAAAATTTTTCAACATCACTGGTTATTCAAGAGATGCAGATGAAAACAACACTGAGATTTCATCTCACTCCAGAAAGAAAGGGTACTATTAAGAAATCAACTAATAAAAAATACTGATAAGGTTGCCAGGGAGAAGGAACCCTTCTCCACTGTGGGTGAGAGTGTAAAATCATACAACTCCTGCAGAAACCAGTAGAGAGATTTATCACAAAACTAGGGTTAGAGGTCCCATTTGACCCTCCTATATCCCTGTGCCTATATTCCCAAAAGAATTAAAAGCATAAAACCATAGAGATATATGCATAACTATGTTTTTAGCAGCTCAACTTATAATAGCTAGATCATAGAATAAGTCAAATGCCCATCAACAGATGACTTGATAAAGATGTGGTTGTTTCATAGAATAGACTATTATCAAGCCAAAAAAATGACAAAATCGAGACATTTATAGATAGCTGGATGCACATTAAGGCCATACTCTTTAGTGAAAAAATAGTACACACATGTGTAATGTCAAATAATTTTTATGTTATAAGAAGCTGAAAATATGAATGAGAGTCATAATGTAACATAGATTGTGTAAAATAGTAAAAAAAAAATCAAGGAAGAAGGGGAACTAGGAAGGAAAAATGGGGGAATGGAAATAAATGGGGAGGAGTGGTAGGGTTGATGGATGCATCCTGACATTGTTTACACTGTATATGAAGGTAGAGTAATAAGGTACAATATATTCTGAATGACTATGTGGGTATACATTTGTAAGGACTTGTTTTCAATGCTTAATGTGTTAATAAAGTAAAAAAAGAAAAAAGCTATGCTAACAGAAGCTAACAAGAAAACACAAATGTCCAAGAAATTTCAAGAGAATTAGATAAAAATGTCACTGGGGTCTTCAATATGCTTCATTCAGAATTCAACAATACCAATATATTAAAAATAAAATGACTATTGAGCAGTTTAATGCAAAAATATAATCAAGAAAAATGCAATAGGCATAACCTTTCAAAGCAAAGAATGAATGGGATATCTTATATGTAAAGCATTTATGAAAGTTAATCTGTATTTGCCTACAAGAAAACTTTAGAAATTTAAAGGTAGCAATCATATTTTTATTTTAAATCAATAAGTATGGAAATCAGTAATGTAGGCATAAGAACCAATTTACATGTATATCAGCATACCATATATGAACAAAGAAATAGTAAACACAAAATTTAAGCCTCAACAGAATCAAACAATATTCATTAACAATACAGTCATATATTATTTTGGCTTTCAGTTTAGTAAACATTATTTATTATTATTCCTATTATTGTATATGTAGTGCACAGAAATATACACTGAGGTAAAAAATGTACAAACCGTTGATGAGACTGTCAGAGGAATAATATTTCTGGAAAATAATTGTGCAAATTATTTCCAGAAACTAAAATGTATTGATGTGTTTTGACCCCATAATTACTTTTCCAGAATTCTGATTTTAAAAACCTTATTACTGCATCTTAAAATAAAAAAAAATCAAAGTGTAAATGTATAACAACACATGATTAATTGCACTATTGGTTCATCCATATTATGCAAACATTAAAATATAATTTGTTAAAAATACTAATGATATGGTAAGATGCTTGTTATATAGTATTAATGAAACATGCAACATAAAATTCTTATTACCATTAAATCTCAATATAAAAGTATAATGCTGGAGTAAACTGCTATGAAACATTCATAATGACTATATTGGAAAAAAATAAAAAATGTGTTTTAAAGACCATGCTTTGGCAAAGTAATATTTACAGAATTTGTTAAGTAAGCTCAATTCTTATTTATAGTCTATCTCTATACCAATTTTTAAATCCTTATCAAGAGTCACTAAACCATGTCCTACACAACTACATTACCCCTAATTTAATTAGATTTAAAATCTTTGATCAAATTATTCCCTTCTGATGCCACAGAATATCAGCTGAATCACAGCTGAAGTCTTGGCTATCCCTAGTGCAACATTTTGCTTTCATAGATAAAACATTTCCTTCTATTCTAGTATTCAGTTAAACTAGGTATTTTTAATACATAAATACCTGCAACTAAAAGTATTATGCCCTATAATATATGCATCTAAAAATTATGGAAAATTTTTCCTGCTATGTTATTTATTTAGCTCTATTTTCTTATTTTAAGTCCTTTATTTTCAATCTTATAAGGCACTTTTATTAGTTTTCTTCTCACCCAACAATTTCAAAGAGCAAGAAATATGGTCTGGTAATTCTTCCAAACAAAATTCTGATAGTGTTACTAACTATGTGCTAAACCTTTTCCAGGAGCTCATACTATTTCATTCAGTGCCATAAACATCCGTTCCTGTTTACTGACCCTTTTATTCTCTGTAACTCTCTGTGATAACACGTATCAATGAGAAGAGTTGTTACTGTCACTGGTACTTTTTTCTCTGCCAACCCAAAGATCCCTGAATTTTTTCCAACAACATCTAGAACTGGATCTATAACACATCCCTGCTTGCTCCAGCAGAAAAGAGCTCAGTTAATGTAAGAGATTCACCAAACCCCTTTCACAGTTTTGGAAACACAAGTCAAGGAATGAAGGTACTACAGGTTAAAACTGTTATCTCTGCTACCTTCTGATGTGAAATTGTCACCAACACTCACAACCTTCCTCCCACAACAGGACTCTCCCATCTCCCAGCTCCTGGGTCTTCTTCCCTGACTTGGTTGTGAGAAGACCTCTTCAAAACATCCAAATTAAAAAGAAGAATGAAACCCCTATCCAAGTCCAAAGCAAATGAGTTATTCTTTATCCAAGTAAAAACTCCATGTAGGTCCAAGAGATAGAAGTTATTTTTATCCTCTTTCTTCCCTTAATTTTCCATTTCATTCTTGGAGTACATATACTACCACACTCTATTATATAAGGATTATTTCATTTAAAATTAATTTAATAAGATGATATTATTTAATAGGTACACTAATCACTTGGAAAGGGATTTTTAGTAAGAATGAATGCAGGTCCCTGGGCTTATCTTCAGAAAACTGTTTTGAAAAGTTGTTTCAGTGGTTAGCACATTGTGGAGGCTGACCTTGCCTTTCTTTTTTTAAGATAATCATTTGTAGTTTTGGGGGTTTGTTTTTGTTTTTGAGACAAGGTCTTGCTTTTTAGGTCAGGCTGGCCCTGAACTAAGTACGTAGCCCAGGCTAGCCTCAAACTCACAGCAATCCTCCTGCTTCTGCCTTTCGAGTGCTGAGATTACAGGCACCACACCTGACATTGTCCTATGTGGTACCAGGGATTGAACTCAGGACCTTGCACTTGCCTGGCAGATGCTGGAACCACTGAGCTAAATCCCTGGCTCCCACTTTGCCATTCTAAAGTACTATATTCTAGGAAATACCTACCTCTTCACCAAAATACCAACCTTCTACCAAAATACCAACCTCTTCACTTTCCCCTGTAGCAGCTCTGCATCTAGGAACAGCTTGCTTCCTACTCTGCTTCCTACGGTCAACTGTGATTGCTTTGCTAAACCAATTTAGCTCTAGATCTATCTTTCCAATTGATAGTTGCTAAGTATTAGCAAAAAGAAGATTTAGATACTCCTTGTAGACAAGTTGTGTCTTCTACTTAGCAAAATATGTCCCAATACATATCCTGTGAGATCTTCTTCCTAACAGCAGGAGGCATTGTAAATGGCATTGACTCATCTTTTGTCCCGTGTTTCTGGCCTCCTGAATCTGTCTACCTGAGCTTCAGACATCATTTATTGTGTTTTTAATGAAAAAGGTGTTTTCAGTCTCCACATTTTTGTGGTCAGTGATGTCATATCACTAGAAGTTATTTCTGATTCCCACATAAGTTTCAACCAGGGCCTCTCCCATTTAATTTCAAAGTCTTCTATACTACATCATACTCAACTTCCCCTAGTTGCCTTTCTTTGTTTCCTACTTTCCCTGTTTAATTATGAAAGCTGCATTAACTTCTGCTGTATTGTAAAACCTTTCCAAATCAGCCTGATAACTAAATAAACCTTCTAACAATGTTTACTATTAACATCTGCAGGATAAGGTGGTACCCTTTAATCCTTACAACCTTTTCAGTCACAGCTCATGTTTACATTATGTAATCCAGGCAAAGTAGTACAAAAAAATAACTTTTCTCTCTTTAGTAAACTATCTTCTCTGTAACAAAGGTCTACACCCAATAAAAGTAAGTTATATGTTCAGAGATGGGTGAATGTTTACATATTTACACTCTCAATAAACAGTCCTTTTTTCTTTTTCATAGCAGGTGACTGTATGAAAGAAGAAATACTCTACTAGTTAGGAAAGGAATGACAAGCAATCCTAGCTCCTCACAGAAACCACAAATACATATTTTTCACAAATATATATTAAGTACAGTTGAACATTCTGTTTAAAATATACATATGATCAGCTAAGCAATATTATCTTCTGAGTTAATGCACTCAGACAGTTCTTGAGAGAAAAAATGACTTCGGTGATGAATTTTAAACCAAGTAATAAAAATAAATCACACTTTCAAAGTGTGCAGTATCGCATGTCAATGTATTCCCACTTAAAAACATTATAAATACTTTGTGAGTATAAATATGATGCATACAAAACAAAGAAGGAAACATTTTCCCTTGGAGTGCAACTAAAATCAGGGGTTATCCCAGTATTTCTAATTCATAAGACTAGCTGTGAATTGCCGTGAGACCCCGAGTGGACTGTGGTCCTGCGTGGCACAGGCTAACCAAGAGGTCCCTGCAATTTAATGACTTGAATTCGAATCTCTACCCTCTCCCTCAGAGTAAGTATTGAACTTAGCGATAACTGTGTAATGCAAGTTGTTAAGGCTTTCGGGTTCTTTGGAGGATTTGATAAAAAAATAAAATATGTTTTGTAGGTGTGCACTTTTGTATTTATGTATGAGGAAAGAAAGTAAAGAACAATACGCCAGATGCAGTGGTGCACACCAATAATCCCAGTAACTCCGGAAGCTACTGAAGCAGGAGGACCACGGGAGCCCAGGAGTTGGAAGCCAGTTAAAGCAACACAGCAAAAATCCCTATCTCAGGGAAGATACATGTAAAATACATCCTTTCCCAGAATAGGCTAGTTATACTGTTGTTATTAATATCATTACGTGACGTAAAGATTATTTTTAATAGAGCCTGCGGCTTTGTAAAGGCTTGGACAAGGGAACTGCCTGCAAAACACAGTAGGAAGTGCTCTTCGGGAAAGAATGATTAACCAGGTGTCCTTCAAATATGCTAATACACCGCGTGCTCTCAGGAGGAATTGACCGGTCCTTCTGAGACCCAAAGGAGTGCAAATGGCTGCGTTCTGGCTGCTTTCTGACTTCTGGGGGAGGTGGGAGTTCCCCCTCAAAGAATCCGGATGCGTGAGCCAGAAAGTATCCAGAGTAGAGAGCCGCTTTTAGGCCAGGAAAAATGAACTGAAAGAAAAAAAAAAAAAAAAAAAGGCGCACTAGGCAGGAGCACGAGGCAGGAGCACGCGGGACCACGAACACTATTTTACAAGGGAACAAGTTAAACTTCGCTTAAAACTGTTTTACCTGTGTTGAAACGTTACCAGTGTTGTTTTGCTGGAATGGTGATTATATTATATACTCAAATTTCTGTCTTACACTATCTTACTACTTTACTTTCATAGGTATATGTAAGAAAATTCTCCTTATTTTGGGAATGTTTCCATTTCATTTTGTTTATTGAAACTCAGTTATATGAAAAGGTCCACCAATTTAGCAAGTTTTCCTCCTGGCTGAAATACATGGTGCTTGGTCAATGAAAATTCCCAGAGTTATTAAATTGAAATATCCTGTTTTATTTTATTGTTTCTTATGGCCTGGGACTTAGAGCTGAGAAAAGAGAATTCCAAATCATTCATTCTCTCAAGACTCAATAAATAAGTTGGTACTTTAAAATACTTTCTAAAATAGACTAAAAATAATAAATAAAAATAAATATAGACTATACTCTATAAATGCCAAGCATTGTTGTTATTGATGATGCTAGCAATAATGATGATAGTCATACATTCTTATAATCCTAATTATCAGTTGGATGCTCCATATTTTCTTGAGTTAGTGGTATTTAAGTCCCTGTACTTTGTTTCACAGCCACTGTGGACTCTCTGAGAAGTGCAAGCATGAGGTGCACTGTTTCCCAGCTGTTTCTTCTCAAGAATGTGCAAGACCTACCCTCAGACACCCCAAGTGAAGATGTATCCATAGCAAGATGGAAGATCATTGTGGAACAGATAAAGAAAACATGACTTCCCAAGGGTTTGCTCTTTTTCTTAGCCTCTCAACCACTTTTCCTTTACTTTATCTGCCTACCTATTATAAGAACTGGCCTATGTCTTTTCAGCAGAAGTTCTTCCAGACCACGTCTTTCCTGGGCTCCTCAACCTCCCATCTCAGTCCATAATAGGTATCACTCCTGCTTACCAAAGGAATGGTAAAGACTAGAGATGCACAGAAAAAATATATCGTAAGAGTCAGGAGGACATTTCCAAAATTACTCAGCCATAAAAAATGATAAATTTCCATCATTTATACTCAAGTGAATGTACATTTTAAGTGAAATAAATAGTACACAAATGCATAAGTACCGTATGTTTTCTTTAATATGAAAAACTGAAGGTGTAAATGAATGCCAAAATGTACAATAGGTAATGTGAAATAGGAAGAAAATATGCAAAAAGCAAAAGGAAAAGGCAGGTGGGGGAAAGTAAAAAAAGGGAAAACAAAAACAATATAAGAAAGTAAACAAAATTTATTCTATAGGGGTGGGGGTTGTAGAGAGGGCAGAAAAGTGTGAAAAAATGAGAGTTGAGATGTGTCATGTACAGGTACAAATTCTGAATGTTGAATGTGATCATAATGTATGTATAAAATGTACCAATAGTCAATTTTTTTAAAAAAATTGGAAAATATCATGTTATATTCATGACCACTTTTTCTTTACATGCTTTTCTATAGTTCAAGGAGAGTGCCAGGTTTACATATCATTTCATCTTCTAATAAGTAAACAAGGTGAGGGAAAGGAGGCAGCAGGACTAATCCATCCGTCAATGCAAACATTAATTTGTAGAGAACAGCTGGCTAAAGCTGTATTTAGGGGATAGTATATTGGATTCTTCTAGGGAAGTGGTGATGAAGCTATGGTATTCATATTATTTGTTTTTCTCTTAAGACAAAAGATGTTAATATACGAACTGCGTCTTCTAAACTAAAACCTCAGCAGTTGCAGTCAGTATTGGCATCTTGTAATAAATAAGTGGGTTTGGGGTCACAGTGCTGGCGCTCATCTCTACAAGGTTCGCCATCACTGACTGTTTTAGAGCGTAACTTTCATAAGTGGATACTAAGTTTAACAGTTCATTTTGATCATCTGTATATGAATTCTTTTTATGGCTTGGGTTTTCCAAGTATCATGAATTAAAACTTGCTTTACATATGCTTAAAGCCGGCCTCTCTCATAATAAAAGAGGCTTAGTCCCCAAACTAAATTCCCTTTTCAGCCCTGAAATTTAGAAATCATTTACCACCTCCCCAAAGGTATTTTTCAGCTTCAATTATTGTAAGATTTGAGCATCTAGCTTTGTAAATATGAATATCAATGCATATTTAAGTAAACATATTGAACAAAAACAACTCTGGAAAATGTTATTTGGAAAGAGATACAGAAAGCATGCACATACACCTCATGGGAGACTTTTCTACCAGTCTATGAATTCTAATTAGGTTTCGGATTATTGATCTGGGATTTGGAGTTGAGGAAGAGGAATTCCAAATACCCCTCTTTCTCTCAAACCCCAAAATATAAATAAGGCCAAGAATGAGTCACAGTTCATTTTGATATAGCTTCTTACAAGAACAGCATATTTGTTCTTTTTATATTCATGAAAATTTTATCATTATTACTAGTTTAATCTAATTATTAATTAAACATAAAGAATAGCTATATGTACTTTTGAAGTATAAAATATCTAGATTCTGAAAAACAGCCATAATAATTCTGGGGAAATAACTGTATGCAGATATTACAAATCATGAAAAGTAGAGTTTGAAAGATATCCATGCAAAAGTACCCTACAAACCTGGAAGAGTCTTGTTTCCATCAAAAATTCTAATATCTGCAGATGTGGCTAGTATCTACAGAATGACAAAACATAAGCTAACTATAGTAGGTTCTAAAATGGTCCTCCTCAAACCAGTAGAATCAATGAAATATCTTAATAAAAACTCTGAATGCATTGGAAATTCATTTTTCTCTCACCAGACACTGATAAAATTTCATGTAAGGCAACAAATGTGTTATAAATTCTTTGTTTGATAATCAAAAGAAACAACTTTAGTCCTAAAAGGTTAGATACCTTCCCATAATTCAAATATCACCAGAAATATTTAAAACTGTGGACCTGTAATATTAATTGTATTTGTCTAAGTAAACATTTTCTTAAATCACTGTTTTCTTTTTGTTTGTTTGTTTGTTTTTTGTTTTATTTTTTTTAGTTTTTTTGAGACAGGGTCTCGCTTTGTGGTTCAGGCTGGCCCTGAGCTCAGCCTCCAGCTCACATCACAGAAATCCTCCTGCCTCTGCCTCCCAAGTGCTGGGATTACAGGCGTGAGCCACCACGCCCAGCACTGTGGTATGTGGTACTGGTTGCTGCTGGGCGTGAGTCTCCACGCCCAGTATGGTATGTGGTTACCAGGGAATCGAACCCGGGCCCTTGCACTTGCAAGACAGGCGCCAGAACCACTGAGCTAACTCCCTGGCCCCTAAATCACTGTTTTCTTAAAGTACGATTTACTTTCCTTCCTATAAAGTGAAATGACTAAAACGTATTTATTGATTCTCTTTTAAGTATTTTAGTTCATAAAAGCATATTTACCACTTACACACTATCAGACTAATGAGAATGATAAACAGATGAAAATTAGAGCACATTAAATAATTATTAAATTTAATTACCTGGTGTGATTATTTAAAACTTTTTTCAATAAATTGTCAGAATGTCAAATTGTAAATATGATTATACTATTAAATTCTTTAAAACAAGATTATCTTTACACTTCACTGAAAATTTTGATGTTTAAAAAACTTTTATATAAGAATATTTTTATCTTAAGCTACAATGGAACATGCTGATTGAATTCACTTGAATTTTCTGATGAAAAAAAATATTCTTTTAAGGATTTCATCCACATGTGAAGGATTCAACTATTATGGTTTTTATATTATAAGGATTCAACTATTATGGTTTTTTTTCTTTAGTTCTCAAACTTGTGGTAAGGCAAAATAGACTATTCTAAGGCTCCACAACTTTAAAAGACAAACTTTATTAGTCACTATGACCATGGCCTTCTGAGAATGCAAATTTCATTGTCAATGGTGATATAATAAATGTCTATGGATCATATTTCAAAACTCTAAGATGTGGTCCACTATTCTCTAGGTCCATTAACACATTACTCACTACAATTTCTCCATCTTTCCCTAGAGAATGTTTAGGCATGTGCTGATTGATTACATTTTTAACTGCACTAGAAGTAAGACTTTTTATAGTCAACAAGCAAAGAATCCCTTCAACTTTTAGAACATTATTCTTTCCTCATGTAGCTGTCATTACCAATCTTCTTACGAAGGTTTCCATTTATAATACCAACTGCAGTTAAACTTCCACCATTTGATGAAATATATGTTGGTTCTGATATACTTCAGTATGAAAAATTTTTCCCCTCTTAACTAAGACGCAGTCACTAATATAAGTACATCTTCCTCATGTGGGATTTTCTAATAGATTCATAGTTCAAGTTTGGGCAGTGCCTCATACTGTTAGTAAAAATGTATCGATCCTGAGCACATTACCTCCATGCATCATGCACATTATCAGTATGTTTTTGTTGCTCTCTTCCTTTGAAATGGCACTCAGAGTGGTCAGTGCAAGACTGACACATAGTATATACATTTGGACAAGTGTTCGTATCAAAAATAAATGAGAAAAATCAATATTTAACATGTATGTTGCTCTGGATACAATTTCTTGCTTAATCTTCACATAGTCATACCAAATAAATATTACCTACTTTTATATATGAGAAAGAAGAATGCTTAGTGAATTTTGATGGGTCTTGAGTTTTTCTCACTCTGTGACACCCTGTTAACTTTGTCCACAAAAATAAGCATATATGGAATCCATCTCTTTTACAAGCTACTGCAACAATTCACTTGATATTTCTTGATTTCAAGACTGGTAAAAGTTCACCAACAAGATAGACAGGAAAAGAATGAGGCATCCTCTTTTATCAGAAGTTGTTTTAGGGCTGGTGGGAATTTAGCTCAGTTGTGCCACACCAGCCTCACATACTCAAGATCCTGAGTTCAATACATGATGACAGGGGGGAAAAAAAGTTGTTTTAATTGAAATTTCCTAGCAGTTAAATTTTTTCATATTCCTCAAATTTTAATTTCTTAATCTCTGAAGTGGTGGTATTTAAAGATGGAGCTTTGAGCAGTGATTATATCATGAGTAGAACACCCACAAGTGGGTTTATCACCTTTATAAAACAAACCTGGGTGATGTATCTCATCATTCCCACTGTGTGAGAATAGCGAGTAGTTGCTATCTGAAACCCAAAACCAAGCTCTTACCAAGGACTGAAAATATGGGCACCTTGATTTGAATTTCCTGACTTTGAACTTTCAAACTTTCAGAACTGTGAAAAATAAATTTCTGTTGTTTATAGTCCAACAATTTATGAAATGTTTTCATAGGAGCTCAAACAAAGACCAAAAATTGTATCCCTTTGACATTCTGCTTTTTGTTATCATTCCGGTTAAAACATGGTATTTAAAAGGACTTATGGGGCTGGGGCTTTAGCTCAGTGGCTCTGGAGCCTGTACATAACCACATACAATACTGGGCAGGGAGATTCATGCCCAGCAGCAATCAGTACCACATATCACAGTGCCAGGCTTGGTGCCTCATGCCTGTAATCCCAGCACTCGGGAGGCAGAGGCAGGAGGATTCCTGTGATGAGATATTACTTTCAGAGAAAGCAATAGTGAGCTTTAGGCTGAGCTCAGGGCCAGCCTGAACTACAAAAGCAAGACCCTGTCTCTAAATAAATAAATAAATAATAAACATAAAATGACCTATGTATTTGAAAGTGTTTCTATAAAGGACGAATGATATCTTCAGTAATTAAGTAACAGCATCACAACTTATCTACAGAAATACACATACAGAACTAAAAAAAAATCTATTTGAGCAGGACTCAGAATGATTAAATACAGAAATCAAGCAAGAAACAGTAGTCTAAACTGACTTAGATATCCAGCTTCCATGAACAACAGGATTTTCATGTCATCCACTGAGGGAGAGAATACAATTGAGAAACATTTTAGGTGAAAATTGCTAAGGCATTTTTAGCACATGTAGAGCTCAAAATTCCTGTAAAACATATAAGTGAGATTTCCAGAAACCAGCTGGATTATGGTTCTTTAGTTCAGGGAGAATTTAGGACTAAGAATACAGCACATAAGTGGTAACTGAAACCATAAATCTGGTTGAAGTAACCTCATGAGAGTGAAAAGCAAAAAGAACAGAGAGCTGATGAGCAGGCACAGAGAAAGCAGACGTTTAAAGAATCAATAGAAAAATATGAGCTCACAAAGGAAATTAGCAAGGAAAGAATCCAGAGAGAGGATACAATCCAACAGTAAGTAAAGAGACAAGAGCTACAGGGAATGAGAGTGTTTAAAGGAGAAAAGGATTGACAATAATAAAAAGTCATTTTATAGATCACTGCTAGTCTAAGAAAATACAAATAAATCTGTAGTGAAGTAGTAACTGTAAATGTCTACCTTTCTCTAAAGAAGTTTGATATTTCATAAGTTAATTTGCCTAGAAGAGTATATAATTTGTGTTGCATATATGTTCAGTATAACTTCTTTGTGAAAGAATAAAAAAAGTAAAGCTGTTGAATCAATTGAAGGTTGTGCTTTTACAAGGGGTTTGACAAAAGAGGAAGGACCTCAGGGAAAGTAACAGTGAAGAAGTGATCAAAAGGAGATTATGGAATCTAGGCTAGAAAGACAAGAAAGTGAATCCAGAAAGAAACAGAAACACTAAAAGGAAATGGGGTGTTTGAGAGCCTGAAGTTTTCGAAGGTGACAGATCAGGCACATTAGTGCGACAGTGTTGGAAACACAGGTTGACATACAGAGAGAGTGATGACTAAAGCGTAATATTTTATATATAATGTAGTGTTAGGTTTTGACATATTTCAAGATGAGGCTATATATATCAAATAGCTGAATTTATTTAGAGATCAGAGCCCTAAAAATTAATGTCAAATAATTCTCTTGGTCTGAATTATCTGTGAAGTTATTCAAGATGCCTAGGAAATTATTACAATTTAAGTAGATAGGAAAACCCATATTCCAATATGAAAGGAACTCTGGAACAAAGAGGTAGAAAGATAGTAGCCTCCATAACAGGTATAGAATAATTGCAGAACATTCTAGAGTTTCAGTGATTTGTTAAACCAGGTGGATCTGGTACAGCAATAGCTGGTTTCTAAAGAGGATTACTCAATCAGACTTCATACATACCCATTGTTTTAGAGGTTTCTTTTTTTAATAAATTGAGTTTATTGGTACGTTTTAGGAATGCATTACCATCATATTCCTCATTGAGAATTTGTACCTTTCATAATGTATCTTGACTGTTATTTTTTCCTCTCTCCTGCCTTGCTTTCAACCCCTCCCCATATACATAAGCATTCTTTTTTTTTTTTTTACTTTTTACTATCAATTTTTTTTTCCTTTCTTTGCTTTCCTCTGCCCCTAACTAGTTCCTCTTTTCCCTTTGAATGTTTGCTTCCTATTTTACAATACTTGTCATACATTTTGGACCTCATTTACACTTTAGTTTCTCACACTAGAGAAATGATACTATATTTACACATCTGTGTCTTATTTATTTCAATTGAGTGTGTTCTCAAGGTGCATCTGTTTAGCTATAAATGTATATCATTCTTTATAACTGAGTAATACTCCATTTTATTAAAAAATATCTTTATCCAGTATCTGATTGATGAGTTTTGGGATGATTCCAAGATTTATCTACTACTAACTGACCTGCTATAAATATAGGTGCACATATGTCGCTGTGGTCTGATGCTTTTAATTCTTTTATGTATATACCTACCAGGGAAATAGCAGGGTAAATTGAGGCTTTTAATCCTAGTGTTTTGAGGAATCTTCACACTGACTTTCACAATAGTTGCACGGTCTACATCCCTACCAACAGTGAAGTAGGGTTCCTTTCTCCCCGCAGCCTCACTAGCATTTGTTGTTGCTTGATTTCATAATAGCACCCACTCTTGGTGGAGTGAGGTAGAATCTCAGTACTGTTTTCATCTGCTTCTCTCAAAGGACCTGTGATGTTGGACATTTTTTCATTTGTTTCTTTGCTGCCTTTACTTCTTCACCTGAAAAATGCACCTTTGAATATATAGTTCCCTCCCCTTGAATCCAACAATCTCATAAGGTAGAAATGACTTGACAAGGCTTCATGACTTCACACAGGTCATACATAACACTTTCACTCCCTTCTGGTTTTCCTTGAAGGTTTGCTCTAGAGGCATCCAGCCACCAGTTCAATAGCCAGATATGTAGCAACCACATGCTGTCATCAGGTGATGAGGAAGCTGGCCATGCAGAGCAGGTACATGGGAACATAGAAATGCCCAGCCTGGCCATCTCAGGTGATTTACTAGGTGTGCATGTGATGAGAAAACCATCTTTGCCACCCTGGCCAGTTCAACTTTCAAAGGAAGTTGATTTTGAACTTTATCTAACTGTATCTCCAGGAGAAGAACCCTCTGGCTGAAGCTAAGCAGCTAGAAAAAAACTTGAGAAACAATAATAAATGTTTAAGAGGTAGTTTATTTTATAAGAATATGTAATAATGAAAATAGCAAGAAATTAAACAAATATGTGGATAGAAAGGTGACATGTCTTATTATATAAAAAGTTTAAGAGTTAAAAAAAGGCTACAAATTGAAAACATCTGGATAAGTTGAGGTCTACTGACAAGTGGAATTGTATGGCGGGTTTAGAAGGGTGATGTGGTTTAGGGATTTATTAGAAAAGGAGCTGAAATGAAAATGGAAAAGGATCTCATGCTTATGTTACACATTGACTTAGGTTAAAATCTATCCATCTGCATTTGTATCATTTATTAAGTTAGTTGCTTGTTAAACTAACAGTTAAAATGTTAAACTCATTCATGAGAAGGAAAATTTTAAGAAATCTGTGACCATAAACTATTGCATATTTAATTATGTGAGAAGGGAAATGTCTTTGAATGAAAGCAGAATTTAGGATAGAGCGGAAGAATGAGTCAGGATCTAGACTTTTCAATAAAAGTCTAATTTATGACAAAATTGAAAGGTAGAGTGACATGAAATAAAACTCTGAAGTTTTGTATAGAAATAGAAGCTTATCATAATCTTTAACTCCCTCTATTTTTAAAGGAAAAGTTCTAAGAAGTGGATTTATTTGGTTGAAGGGAAACCTTTTTCAAATGATCTGAATACATAAGCACAATATTAAATTCATTCTTGAAAGCTTTGTTGGTTGACTGGCTCTTGACTTTCGAATTTTAGGATAACTGTGTGACTTGCTCTTTCATGGGGAAAATGTTCACAGTGTAAGAATATATCTATCCCTGGAATTACACAAGATGAATCCGTATGATTTTCTAAACATTTTCTTCTAAAACCTCCCATAAGTTATATTTTCACATTCAATTTTAATTATTTTTTTCCCAGCTTTCTTTTTGAGCTTTACTAGCTCAAGAAAATCTCCTATAAATATATACTGTTCTTAGGATAAATTTGTTGAGAAAACCTACTTATACATTCAGATTTAAAATATATCAAAGTTTGAATTCTGTGATATGTGACCAAGAGAAATGAGCCATTGTGTATCATCAAGAGGATCTGGCCTTGAAATAGAGCTTATCGTAACTTGTGGGTGGTGTTCACTGAAAATAAACTGAAAGCTGGCACAGTGTTGCACACCTGTAACCATAGCACTCAGAAGGCAGAGGCAGGAGGTTCAAGAGCTCAAAGTCAACCAAGGCTATGTGACCAGTGATTGAAAACTACAGTGAATAGTTAAATTTTTACAGAATGAGACACAATGCCATTCGTCTCCCTTAGAATAGTCCCCTTTAGTTCTCAATCACCCTTGCTGTAGTGAGTTTAAGATCGCTTAAAGTACACAGTGAGGCCCATCTCAAAAACCCAAAAAAGATTTCAATTAAAAAAAAACCCATAATACACATATATGTGAAATGCAAATGAATTTATGAAATAACAGATAGAGAATACTTTTAATAATATTACCATAAGTTTTTTGGTTATAAATTAATTTTGTACCAGTCCATAAGCAATTTTTTTCCTTTTCTCTAAATCATCTATGCAGTGTTTCTCTACTGTTCAGTCTTCGAAAATCATGAAATGCTCTGAAAATATTGGGTGTATAGAATGCTAAGTTATAGAACTGGAGTAAAGTTAAGAAAGTTGAATTAACTATTTGTTGTTACAGCAGATGAATCTGGGACCCACAAAAGTTACCTGACTTTAGAGATACAGAATAATATTTTCCCTAAGTAAGAAGTGAATGAAGTACCTGACTCCCTGTAGTACTTTTTCCAGCATTCTGAGTACTTTGCCATGCAAATAAGTTTTACCAGCTTCTGTTATAAGTGATTGTAATTGGGAATTCAAAATAATTTTGGAGTAACCATATTTTATTCCTTCTGAGTTTTAACATAAAGCTAATTGTACCTTTAAAATGGTCATAGCCAAAATTTAAATATTTTAACAAATCTGTAAATCATGCAGAATTTGACTTTTTAATGACAGCGTTTGCTTTAAAAATAGAAGTTTCTATGTGCAAGAAATAAAAAACATAAATACAAGTTAGATTAATTTTCATTCTTGTTACAAATATCTTCATTCTACATCATACAATGATTTTCAGCCAAAGCTGCCTATAGAATATATATGATGTTTGCCTGGTCCAGTTTCTCTGGAGTTATTTTTCAGAAATTACTCAAATTATAACTACATTTTATTTTCACTCTTTTTTTTTCTTTACTATTGGGTATGCTGGCTAACAAATACCCCAGGGGTATTTATTAAAGAAAATCATTTCAAAGCTGGTGATCTAACTCAGTGGTTTCAGCATCTGCCTCGTAAGTGCAAGATCCTGAGTTCAATCCCTGGTAACCACCTACAACAGTGCCAGGTGTGGTGACTCATGCCCACCACAATCAGTACCACATACCACATGCCAGGCGTGATGGCTTACACCTGTAATCCAAGCACTGGGGAGGCAGAGACAGCAGGACTGTTTAGCTGGGCTACATAGTGAGCTCATATGTGTCTAGTGTATTTCACTTAAGAGTATAGTTTCAAGTTGTATTCATTTATGTATAAATGTCTCAAATTAATCTTCCTTTATGACTGAGTAGTATTCCATTATATGTTTTGCTTAAAAAAATTAAATCCATTCTTCAGTTGATGAACATTTAGGGTGTTTCTAAGACTTAGATATTACAAACTATATAATTGTAAACATGGGTGAGCATGTACTGCTGAGCTTATTATTCTTCTCATTCTTTGGGGAAGATATCTAGTAAATAAATAGCTGAGTCACACAGGACTTTTAATCCTAATTTTCTGAGGAATCTTCACATTGATTTTCACAGTGGTTACAACAGTTTATATTCCCACCAACTGTAGAAGAGGGTTTGTTTTCCCCCAAAGACTTACCAGTTTTAATTGTTAGATGATTTCTTTGTAATAGTTATTCTTATTGGAGTGAGAAGAAATCTCAGTGTTGTTTTAATTTACCTCTCTGGATGACCATTGTTGTTGAGTGTTTTTTTCATATATTTCTCATTTTTACTTCATCTGAAAAGCGTCTGTTCATTTCAAATGCCCATTTTGGAGTTGGGTCTTTAAATTTAGGGGGTTTTTTTTCTTTCAGTTTTTGTATGTTCTAGAAATTAGTCCTTTATTTGAGAGACTGCAGTGCTAGAATATTTTTCCACTCTGTGGATTATTTTTTCACTCTGTTAGTAATTTCTTTTATAGTATAAAAACTTTAATAGGATGAGAACCAAGTTGTTGATTCTTTGCAGTATTTTTGGTGCAGTTTGAATTTTTTTCATGAAGTCTTTGCCTTCTCCAGCATCCTCAAGAGTTCTACCTATTTTCTCTCCCAGTATATTCAGTGTTTCTGTTTTAATATTTAGATATTGGGACTATTGTGATTTTAGCTTAGTACGTGGTAAGAGACATGGGTCTAGCTCAAAGAGGCTATCTTTCCTCCAGTGAACATGTTTGGCCCCTGTGTCAAGGATAAGATGGTTTAATGTATTTGGTGTTATTTCTGCCTCTTCTGGTCTATTTTCACCACTACCATGCTGTTTTTATTATGGTAACTCTGTAGTATTATTTCAAGTGTGATGTCTCTTGCCTTGCCTATGTTGCCCCAAACTATTTTTACTATTTGAGATTTCTTCAACTTCCAAATAATTTAGGAATATATTTTCTAGTTTTATGAGGTATGCTAATCAGAAACAAGACAAGGATGTCCACTATTACCACTTATATTGAACATAGTGCTGGACCCATTAGCCAGAGAAATTAGAAAAGAAAAAAATAAAGAATAGAAAGATAGAAGTTAAATTATCATTATTTGCAGAGGATATGTTTCTCCATATAGAAGTCTCCCAAATTCCAACAAAAATTTCTAGATCTAATAACCAAATTCAGAAGCATGCCTAGATACCAAGCTGACACTCAAAAATCATTGATTTCACTTATGAGCATATTGTCAAGGTATACCCACTTTTGTATAAATGACTCAAATTTTATCATTCTCTATGGATGAGTAATACTTCATTTTATTTTTTTAAAAATTGTCAGCTTCTTTATCCAGTCTCCTGTTGAAGGGCATTTGGGCTGTTTCCAAGATTTAGCTATCACAAACTGAGCTGCTATAAACATGAGTGCTTATGTGCTACTGTGATATGAATATGTCAATTCATATATATATATATACACACATATATATACATACATATATATGTATGTATATATATATATATGTATATATATGTATGTGTATATATATATATATTGAGATGGTAAATAGCAGAGTCAGGGACTTCTAATCCTAGATTCTGAAGAATCTCCACATTGATCACAGTCATTATACCAGTCTACATTCCCACAAACACTGGAGAAGGGTTCCTTTCTCCCCACAGCCCTGCCAGCATTTGTTGTTGTTTGATTTCATGATAGTATCTATTCTTTGTGGAGTGAGATGGTATAAGTTCTAAAATGTATGATGGTTATTATGAAATAGGAAGAAAATGTTCAAAGGGAAAAGAGTAGGTAGGAGCTAGCTAGTAAAGAAAGGAAAGAAAAACATTTGATGGTTTAAAAAAACAAAGAAAAGAAAGCTTATGTAGGAGGCAGGGAGTAGTAAGCAGAGCAGGGGAATGGGAAAAAATGAGAATCAAGATGTGTCATGTACTGGTACAAAGACTCAATGTTGACTGTAATCATGATGAATACATAAAATGTACCAATAAAATCAATTTTAAACAAGCACTCAAAAATCAATACCCTTCCTATACACAAATAAGGAACTCACTGAAAAAGAAATCAGAGAAACAATACTTTTCACAACTGCATCAAATAAAAAAAGAAAGATATACATAGGAATCAATATAGCAAAGGTATAAAAGACCTATATATATAAAATGACCTATATATAGAAAATGATCTTCTATATATAGAAGATCAAAGAGGATAGCAGAAGATGGAAAGATACCTTCTGCTTTTGGGTAGGAAGAACTAACATAGTAAAAATGACCATATTTCCAAAATTGTTATACAGATTCATTGTAATTCCAATGAAATGGCTATTAACATACAGATTATGTTATTGTTCCACCTATATCCTTACTGATACTTGGTAGGGTCTCAGGTTGTTTTGTTTTGTTCTATTTCAATTTGTGTTAGCCATTCATTTTTAGAGGTATCTAGTAGAATCTCATTACGAATTAAATCATATTTGAGTAAGAACTAATGAGATGAATACCTTTCATAGCTGTTTGAAGTAATAATGGGATAAGTGGTTTTGATCTTCATACAAATATTCTGAGATTCCAAAGACTTGATCTCTATGTAAATATATTTGGGACTGTCAGCCATTGAATGTGTTTAATGAAAAACACTGGAAATAAATAGATCTCACCTCAATCAAGATAATATTATAGATGGAAAAATAAGAAGTGGAACTTAAAAATTAAATATGAAAGTGTTATTGAAAAATTACTTGCTATAAAAACTAGAATTATTTTCCAGGAGAGTACTTGATCCTCAACAGTTTATAAAATGATAGAAATAGAAAAGGAAGAAAAAAATCACAATAAGAGATTGAGTGGAGATTAAAGAGGAACTATGTACAAGACAATAGAAGGAATATCTCTAAATATTTTTAAACCACCTAAACTAGCTTTCATTTCTGAAAGTAACAAAAAGGTAAATATAGATGCATGAGAACTACAAAAGTTGGTAAATCATACACAATTTTTGAAAAACATAGACATATCTCACAAAACTAAGGAATGAATTTATATAGCTGTCTATTTATTTAATAAATATTTATTGAATATTTATTACCTGCCTGTCAGGCACTATGCTCAGAATTCTGCAAAGTGGTAGAAAAGATATCATTTCCTCTCTCTGATACAATGTAACAAAACTTACTCATAAAATAAAGGGAAAAATAAACAATGATCACAGAAATGCATAATTATGAATTTTTACAGTATTAAAAATACTTTTCTCTTAAAGAATGAGAATTTAGTTACTTTAAAATGTTTTATAATTACTCATTTTCTTTAGGCACACATCTAAAAACCTTGACTAACTTAGTAGTATATTTAATAGAAAATTGTAGTAATTTACCATTTAGGCTTAATAGGAGTAAAAACCACTAAATAAATAAATGATTACATAATTAAGTTAAACAACCTGTCATTTTCATTTTAAGGTTAAAAGATTTCAAGATCATAGAGAGCCTTGGAGTTTTTAGTAAAAGTACGTGGTTCAACTATGCAGAACTTTTTAATAATCCTTGTACCTACAATTCTAGATAAAGTGTAATTTACCCCATGAAGATGCTAAATTTCAATTTGTTGCAATCTGTTCTACAAGTGATTGAGCAAGAAGGAGGGAGGAGTCTGATCTTCATCATTCCTCTGCCCCACTATATCAGGTTAGATATATTTTTTCTTCTTACACATAAAGAAAAACTTAATTGACAATAAACTAGCAAACTGGAAGATGGAGGGATACAATTTTGATAATTCACTGAAGGTCTTTCAGTCTCTTGTAAGAATATCAAGAGCTTAGAAAACATCAGAATCCTGATCCTTCTTGGAGAGTAGCAACCTCTCAGGAAAAGCCCCTGGAAATTGTGTAGTTCCCCTTCTGCCAAGGCTTGTACTTAGAGATTTCCCCAAAGCCCATGTGCTCACGGGTGAGGATTTCTGGGTCTGGCTGGACAGTAAGAATGTGATTCTGGGGCTAAAGGTATGTGTTAATAAATTAATCCACTGAATGGAATTAGTACAGTTCTGGATATAGATCATGAAAGCCCCACCCTGGGTGTGGGTGTCTCCAGTCAATAGGCTTATAGCCTGGATGGAAAATAAATGGAAATACGGAAGGAAGGCTTGTTGATGCTACTTGCTGCTCATTGCCTTCTGCTTACCAGTTCATGAATTGTTTCTCCTTTGACATGTCCCTGTGCTAAGCCACCCTGCCTTGGAGAGAACTTACTATGGAATGAAACCTCTTCAGACTAAGCTGAAATAAACCATTTCTCCTTTAACTTTGGGTGTCAAGTACTTTGTCTCAACAAGAAGAAAAGTAACAAACACACCTTCTTTTCAAAATTGTTGGGTACTGTGGCCAACTTACTTGTATTCATGATTTACTTACTTGGACTTTTGGATATCTGCCCTGTCCTATTGGCTCAACTACTGAGATTATCGTGGACATCTTCCTCACCCTGAAGGATTTTAAACTACAAGGATTACAGAACTCGGATTATTAGCCTTAAGATTTACTGGGACTTACTGGGATTTAAGGATGTCTGCCCTGCCCTATGTAAACTTCAACTATAGGGATTATTGTGGGGCTGCCTTATTTTATGCATGCTAGTATTATAGGTGTGAAGGCTTGGTACCAAATAAAGGTGTAGGCAAGCTCACAATATGGGTTCTTCTGCTCCCTCTTCTACTGCTGCAGTATTTGGCCTTTCAGTGCTGCTGCTCAGGGTAGCAAGAGTTGAGCCCAGGCTCAGCCTTCTTCTCCATACTCCAGCTTTGTCATTTGTTGGTTGTTAATCCTTTTGCTGTGGGACTCACAGGGGATTGGAGTTCCCCATGAGGGTTCTGGCTATGTCCTCTTCCCTGGACTCTCATACAAAACCTCTGTACCCATGTTATTTTTCAGCATTTAGATCATATAATCATAAGTTTCTGTTAGAAGCACGAGTGGAGAGGGCAGTGCATGAAGAGAAGACTTTTCAGAATCGCAACATAAATTTCTCCACCATTATTTCCACATTCCTTGTTGACTCACATAGCTCTACTGCAATAAATAATTTACTGTAATAAAAAATTTACTACACTAAAACTATCATTAAGGTCACAGAAAGAATAAATCATTGTGTTTTACAGAGTATGCCTAGCTAACAAACTTTACTGCTTGGATTTTTATTTGCTGGCTGATGGGATGTGCAAAGCAGTAGGAGGAAGTAGGGATTATAAATAAAAATTAAAACATTCCTACAGCATGCTACCAGGATTGAACTTGACCTTTCTGAAACAAATCAAGAAGTCTCATAAAAGTTGTGTTTCAAGCCACATTGGAGTTATTTTTATGAACAAACCTGCAGTGAGATCACTGACAATGTGAGCACTTACAACTCTCAAAGCACAGCAAAGGACATAATGCCAACTTGTTATCATCCTTCAGAAACAATACGGGCAATCTCAAATCATGCCACATGTTCAAACACTTGAAAAATCTCCAAGATACTCCCTTTACTCTTGTATTTCATGCATCTATCCATCTACTATCTATCCATCTAGCATTTAATATGTGCAAAGTATCAGGTCTGTTGACACAAATTTGGGCAACTATAATTATAATTATAATTCAGCTCACTATGTAAGCAAATTATTATTAAATTACATCATCTAGTTGTCAAAATAAAAAATTTTGATATGATCTAAATTGCTTTCTGAAACCTACCTTTTTGAGGGATGATGTGTTGCTCAAATGGTGAATTGCACTGTGCAGTTTTAAGACACACTGAGAATATTATCAGTGCATACTAGTATAACCCATAACTAGAGAGAAAGATTATAATTCGTAACCCTTAGATCATTTATATTTAACATACATCAAATGGGAGAATACTTTTCAAACTTGAATGACAATTTGATAAAAATGTCTTCCTAATCATAATTTCCAATTATTATTCCCAGGATACAATCTCTCTCCAGCTTCATTTATCATTCTTGATTTTATAGCACCACTATTCAAAAATTTATTGATTCATTTAATCAACAAACATTTATTGTGCTCTTAATATGTATTAAAGCACTGTGCTGCTCATTGTGGGAGGTGTGAGGGGATGCTGGCATCTTTTATTTTGCTGTCAAGGATCAAGTAGACAGAGTCTCTGCGCATAGTCCTTAAAGCAAAGTGGAAAGTAAACATCAGTCATACTTATGTTATGAATTTTAAAATCCAAGGTAGTGTAGAAATGCCAATGATGACTTTGCTGTCACTGGGGATGTTGTCAGAAGCTAATGCCAAGAACATGGTGTCCAATGCCAAAGACTTTGGAGAAGCCAGAATTGACAACTTTGACTTCTCTTGATTTTACCAAATTTCCTTGTTTCATTGAATATGTGACTTGATTAAATAACAGAAAAATATATTTCTTGGCATAAGACATTGGAGATTTCTTCATTGTGATAGACATGGATAGGAAGAATAAGTCAGGGCTTTATTAAAGTGCACACAAAGGCTAGCCTAAAGTGGAAAAAACAACTGAGACAATATGATGAATGCTGAAGTACAGTCATATTGCTCAAATGGTAATGGCCAAACCTACTTTTCAGGGACTCAAAGAATAATAAATAAATAATGCTAGTTAGAGAACCAGCAGGCAAGCAAAGTCTGCCTATGAGTATCTGAGTTGGAGATGCCACCAAGACTGAACATAAAGGGCTAGATTCCCTGGGCAAGAGGACTCAGAAGAATAAGGGGGAGAGACATATCCTCAATACAGGGGGAAAGGAGAAAGATGCTGTGATCTACTACGGTGAATAATGAGATGGTACCTAGCATCAAGGACCATGGCAGAACCCCACAATCCCAAATTAAGCCAATATGGGGATACATGGACAAGACGTCAGGTGTGAAGAAAGCACAGAGTATGCCCAAGTGTGCATGGCCTTCACACAATGAAGGCCCTGTCTTCATTGCTTTTCTCATCACTGAGACATAATGCTTGATACAAGTTTTTAAAGGACAGGTTTATCTCAGCTCACAATTTGTGGAGCTCCTGTAGACAGCTGTTCCAAGACAAAGCACTATGGTAAAGAGGCATTGTAGAGGAGAACAGTCCATGGTGTAACAGGCAAAAGACAGGAAGGCATGAAGCAGCAAGCCAGATTACTCCCTTTCCCTTTGACCTATCCAGGCTTAGGCCTTCTAGATGGTGCCACCCACACCCAGCACGGACTTTCCATTATCCACACCCAGAACTATGAATTAATGATCTAGTACAGTACCGGACATTCTCAGTTGCAATATTATACACCTATAACCCAACCACATCATAAACACCCCACCTATGAGTGCAACAGTCTTAGAGGAACATGTAGATAGAAGCCATAATTTGCTCCTAGCAAAACAGCCTATGAGTATTAATACAAAAATTTAGGGCTATCAGAAAATTGGAAACTGTCCATGCAAGGAGAGTTTGATGATTTAATTTATCCCAAAGACTGAAATTTTTTGAATTTTTGGAAAAATTCACATTACCCTGAAAAATTCAAAGAACAAGAATTTGAAGAGAAAAATAATTTTATTATGTTCCCTGTTATGGTCATTCCACAAATGGAACATTTTTAGGTGAAACTCTATTAACTTTACAGATATTCACCTTGAAATACTGGTAAGAGGAAGGAGAGGGAGATTTGAAGGGAATCATATTTACTGTTGTCCTGGAAGTATCAACCCACGAGTTTTCATACTAAAGTATTGAAGCTACTATACTTATGTTTTTTCTGCCTTCTATGAATGGCCTAGAATCAGACTGGCCCATAATGGCTACCAGTGATCCATCGCAGAGGTGAACTTCAGGAATACAAAAAGGATGGAATTGAGAGAAATGAAGAAATTTGCCTAAGAAATTATTTTCCAAAGTGAAATAAAAATATTAATTTCCCTTGACAAATTTCCCATCATTTCATATGCATGAAAGATATTGTTAAATGCATATTGGAGCACCATTGTTAGTAAGTACGTCAAATATTTTGCAGTGTAGAAGATAAAATATTATATATTTCCCACCCAAGTACTAACCAGGCCCAACAAAGTATTGTGTATCAGAACAGAGTCATAATGTGGATAGATTGATAATATTTGTAGTTTTTAAAATATAAAATAGCAATAACCACATTATAGGAGAAAATGCAAAGAATAATCATTCTCACCTCAAATATATCCACCAGAGTTTGTATTCATTTTTCTCAGATTCTAATATGTGTTTTGCTTCATGTAGTATCCTGTGTCCTTTGACAAGAGTCTTTGTCAATGTTAAAATGTACCTCTGTTACTTTCACTAACTTCTAAAGTACAACATCCTTCCTTTGAATATCATCAAGCTTCACTTCATGATTTAGCCATCATTTTTGTCCCTGATACCAGCCTCTTAAAAACAGCTAATGTGGCCTTCAATTTCATTAATGGAAGCATAATTTCCAGAACATGGTGTTAATAGCCCCTCTCCAACCTGAGCCGGGCCGACCACATGTAGATCACTGTGTTCCCTCTCAGAAACACAAATTGTAAGGATCATTGACAAATGTTATTACATTCAGTCAAAAAGGGAATATGAGGATGGTGAATGCCAAATGAGGAACATTAAAGGAATTAAGGGTGTTTAACCTTGAGAAGAAAAGCTCTGGAATGAAGTCAGGAGACGTGATAGAGCCCATCAACTATTTCAAATTTGGTTGTGTGGAAGAGACACGAAGCTTGTTTCACATGGTTTAACTTTTAGGTGGGAGTTTTGGGGGAATCAACTTGCAGCTCAGTCTCAGTGGATTTCTGATAAGGAAGGCTGCCTGAAATTTTAATAAGCTCCTGGTTCCCATCCCTGACAGTGTGTGAGCAGAACTGGAGAACTGCCTGGCTTAATTAGAACGTAGTGGAGCCTGCTGGAATCACAAACTCAGTTATCTTCAAAGGCTCACAAAGGTACATGAGATGAAGTTGAGAAGAAAGTAGAGGCATGGTGCACACGGCTTGTGTGTTATCATTGGGTCCCAAAAACATACACCAATTTGTGACCTGTAAATCATGTTGAATTAAGACCTCTTCCCAGTTTAAGATGTCTGAATTTCAGTTCAATATTCAGGACTGTGTTTCAGGGATTATGTTATATTTTATGCTAATTAATTAATAATCTTTCATTTATTTTTTTTTTTTGTTTTTTGGGGGTTTTTTTTGTTTTGTTTTGTTTTGTTTTTTTGAGACAGGGTCTCGCTTTGTAGTTGAGGCTGGCCTTCAGCTCAGCCTCCAACTCACATCACAGCAATCCTCCTGCCTCTGCCTCCCGAGTGCTGGGATGACAGGCGTGAGCCACCACGCCCGGCACTGTGGTATGTGGTACTGGTTGCTGCTGGGTGTGGGTCTCCACACCCAGTATTGTTATGTGGTTACCGGGGAATCGAACCCGGGCCTTTGCGCTTGGAAGACAGGCGCCGGAACCACTGAGCTAACTCCCCGGCCCCATCTTTCATTTATTTTAACTTGAACTAAATCCAAGAAATTCTGTTGATATTTTATGTTTAAAAGAAAACATATTTTTTATAAATTGGAATGTATTTCTGTTTTTATTACTACCACCCCCAAGTCTAAGGTCTATAAAAATAAAACCATAAAAGTAGTTCCTTTAAATTGTGTTATCCATTATCACAGATGCAAGTAAATAGGATCCATATAGAACTAATGTTTGGATTAGATTTTCTTCCTAAATTTCTGGGCTGTTCATTCTTTATCCCAGTATTTAATAAGTACCATATCTATAACTAACTACTAATATAGAAACAAAGGAAATCAAAACCAGTACAATGCATATGAATAATTTCCCTTTGTCCAGGTGGAGGAATAAATTTCTCATCTTTGTTTCAAATATACTCATGCACCACTTGACAACAGGGATTCTGAGCCCTAGTGGGTTTCTCATTAAGTATAAATACAAAAATTCTGCATAAAATGGATCACCACCACACACTTCTGCTTTATGGTATGTGGGTAAAATACTCATTTAATAGCTTCTTGTTAATACATTATAATTAATATAAAGGCCTTTTATTCCTGTGCCATGTTGAGCATGAGACTAAATAGAACACATAAGAAAAGGATTTAGTCCAGAGACCTGGAAAGCATACAATCTCTAAGGCTGTTAACATAATATGGCACACTGCTTCATAATAAACTTGAAAAAGAAAAGTAGAAGTACACTATAAAATAACAGTAAAAAGTATAGTACAGCCAATGTATAAACCAAAAACATATTCAATATTATCATTATCAAGAATTATGTGTTGTATACCATGGTATCAGTATACTTTTATATAACTGGCAGCATCTCCACAAACATGAGTAGTGTGTTGTGTCATGAAATTATGATGGCTAGCATGTTGCTAGGCAATATGAATTTTTCATATCTATTAGAGACTTATGGGACTATCCTTGATTATTCTATCTGTGTCTGACTAAAATATTATTATGCAGCACAGGACAAATGGTATTACATTTGTCCTATACAGTATCTACACAGAAAGTCTATTTTGATGTGAATTCTATAAACTACAAAGGATAGGTTTGGTGTACGTAAACAATCAGATACTGACAACAAGCTATACATTGTATAGTCACAAAATGATTTTCTATTGGAAACACCATTTTAAACAAACAATACATTCTATCTTGCTTTAAACACCGCTATTCTAGGTCTGTTAATTTGGAACCCATTCTGGTCAATAAATGCATGTAGGTGATTCTAGAACATAAGAAGGAGATTTGGGCTAAGGGTGTACATTGTGAAGTCCAAGATGCCTAGGCGCTACTTAAAGCTACAGTTATAGATAAATCTACAAAGGAACAGATCATGTGAGCATATGATGAAGGTAATCTCTGGGGAACTGGCAGTGAGTATGACATGAGAGGAGAAAACAGATCCTAAAACAGCTACAAAGGAGCAGTGGGGCTAAGAGTTACACTAAGGAAAACGTTTGCATGCAATCCAGTTAATCCCAGTTTCAGGAAAGAAAAGGTAGCCAACGCAACCTAACATGAGGGGAACTGTCAGTGGAATGAATGATCCTTTGTGAACACAACTAAAAACTTAGAAGAGGAGAGAGCTCAGGTTCTCACTAGAGCAGGACCAGAAGGCATGCAGGAGGTTGTGGCCCCCTCCTTGGGAGTTCCTCGGTATTTTTTGTGCCTTCATGTGGGTCTGTTACTTTTATTTTTATATATACCCCCTTTTACATTTTGGATAATGCTTTATCTCCCTTCTCTCTCAGCCACCTTCCTCAAAGTTACTGGGTAGCTCATTTACTTTTCCACTTCCTGGTTACCTCTCTATACATGCTTTCTTGTTTCCATTAAACATGATATTAAAGTTTGTTGACAGAAAATTCAACATAGGAAGGATCAGGGATCATTTCCAATCCTCTGCCAGTAATCCCTCTATCTCAGACTTAGTTGGGGAGTTTGGCTTATGCTACTCTGAAAAGTCAGCTTCCTAGAGCCCAGAGTAGATGGAAAAGAGCTGGAGATGGATTCTGGAGTAGCAAACAGCATGCACTCGGTTACTGCAATTGCAGGAATCCCAATGCCCAGCCAGGACTTCCTCTCCTCCCTGCTCCATCCTGCTAGGACCCCTGCTCCCTGGAAGCCTGGTGCCACTGCATCCTCCATCCAATCCCCTACTACAGTTGCATTCTCTCTCCCAACCACAACTCATCCCCACTCTGCAACTTAGAGCTGTGACCTATATTTTATCACTTCTTTGAATGCACTAGCAAATGTTTTTATCTCTATATTACTTTCATAGGTCTATAATAACAGAGTATCCCAAGATAGATGGCTTAAAAGCTGCATAAATTTACTTTCTCCAGTTTCTGCAAGCTAGAATTCTGAAATTATTGAGTGGCCAAGGCCACGCTCCCTCTGAAGGCTTGAGTAGAGACCGCTTCCCTGCCTCATCATACCTCTGGTAGTGGCAGGTCCTCCTCTGCATGCCTTATGCCGAGGTCTCCTTACTGCCATTTCTGCTCTCTTCACATGGCTTGCTTCCTCAGTGTCTATCTGTCAAACTTCCCTCTCTTTTCAGGATACTGGTTGTTGAATTCCTGTCCATCCTAATCTAGTATGACTTCATCCTAACTTAATTCCATCTGCAAAACCCTATTTTCAAATGAGGTCACCTTCACAGACAGCAGCTGTTAGTATTTTAACACATCTTCTGGGGGATACAATTCCAACAGCAACAGACTGTAAATCCTGCACTATTCCCACCACATACTTCCTGACTGCCCTGACGAAGCTGAACAGGGCTGGAAAAATCCAAAGGCGTGTTCACTGGTCTCACTTTAAAGTCACGACCTCTAACTGTGAGGAAATTTGAATGCTGCCTGCCCAACAATCCCTTCCATTTCTTACCCTCCTAAATGACCATTCCTCACTATCAGTCCTTTCCATAAAACTTCAGGACCACTTTCTCTATGTTGATTTCCACTTACAGGATTCTCATTGCAGTGAAGAAAGAGGTGCAGTCAGAACAGAACTTGTGAGTCTTCCTGCACCAATTTACACATAACCTGCAGCTTGACCCTCATCATCTCCTGAGTAGACTGAAGTGGTTGTGCTCTTAAAGCCACACGTCTGCTTGCATGTTGGACCCAAGATTTCTCACCCTGTAGACAGATCAGCCTTTTCCATTGTTTCCTATAACCAGTTTTCTTTCATTTACTGGGTCATTAGCATTCCATCAGCATACAAAAACATCAGTTTTCCCCTAAAACACAAAGCAATTACTTCCCTTTGATATATTTTCACTGTTCTCTCTTTCTCCACCTTTCATTTTTTCCTCTTATAAAACTTGTATTTTAACATGAGCTGTGACTATTTCCTCTCTCATCTTCTCTAACTTATTGCAACAAGATTTTACAAAGTTTAAGTTCAAATCCTGGTATGTATCCTTGAGGAAAGTCACACCAGAATGTGCAAGTTTCCTCACCTATAAAACTAAGATAACAAAACCTGTCTCACAGGATTGTTATATTTTGTCATTCAAGCCCTTGGAAAGATTGATTTCCTAAGGGCTGTATGAATGATGGCTCTTGTTTTTTTTCTGACCACCAATGGGAGATTACAACTCATGTCCAAGAGGCCACCCACAGTCCATGAGAGGTTGTGTTCTGTTTCTTCTTTGTGGACTTCTCCAACGCAGCCACTTATTTTACCCATCCTCAAAGGACAGCGTTTTCCCCAAGTGAGGGCCCGGTCTGTCCTATAACAACTTTGGCTGGTTACATGTCCATCTTTGCTTCCTTTCAATGAACTCTTTTCTTATAAACCCCAGAGCAACTCATATAAGACTGTAATTAGAGTTACAGTTACTACACCTTTGCTATAATTCTTGGCTAGGAGAAAACCAGGTTTTGCCATATTTGAAGCAAGGGGGTCACACAGGAGTTAACACCAAGAGTGGCAACCATCAGAACCACCCTAGAGGCTACTCTCCACAGAAAAATAGGAATGCCTGAAAAGCCTCTCCACCTGGTACCTTTCTTACCATTCAGATTTTCACAATGTAAAACATATTCTCAATCTTTTGAAGCAGGAAACACCATCATAAACTACTGGTGCAGTACTACATGAACACTTCCACTATGATAGCATCTATCAAAATTAAACAGATGGGTACTGTTTAGACTATGAATTCCATTTATTGTTATCTGTTCTACAGAAATATGGAGACTAGGATAAATGTACCACAATGTTCAAAATAACACTGTTGTATCAATAAAAATTGGAGAAAATTCAAAACACCCAAATAGAATCAGAATTAAATAACATACATTTGTTCTATAATGTATGCAACTACTAAAACTGAATGAGATAGAACTATATGTACCAATATAAAAGGAACTCAATAATATGTTGTTGATGAAAATTTAACGAGCAAATTGCAGCGCAACAGAGTTTTTATAACACAATTTTTTAAAAATGTATGCATATACATCTATCTATTTATGCATCCATCTATGAGATTGCTAACCTTTTCATATTAGCTTAATATTTATAACACTCAAGGACTGTTTGCATTTTGCATGCAGGTTTAGTTTTTACATAATTTATGTAAGTATAATGCTTATTTATTCATTAAAGTACTCTATCAAATTAAGACACTTTATTCCCATTTCTAGATTACCTGTTTTTATCAAATAGATAGATTTTTTTTCTCAAAATAACTTTGTGGATATTAATTCTTTCATTGGGATATATGCACAAAAGTCTAATACTACATTATTATAATAGCCAAAGTAAAATATTTCAATAGTCATTGAGAGATTTACATTAATTATAGTCCATGAACACTGTGAAGTATGCAGTCATTTTTTAAAAGGGCTCTTTTCTATATTTACAGCTATCGTGTTTTTCCTTTAATAAAATGCTGCCTGTTAATATTTTATTTTGTATCTTTTTATCTTATACCTAAATAGTCTACATGTCCTTTATTTGTTTGTTGCTACTGTAATTGTTGCTAGCTTTCAGTATTAAGATTAATTTAACTTTACTAAGGAATAAGAACCCTTTTATTATTTTCCCTAATTCTGTGTTTACATAAAAATTTCCTTTTCCTTTAAAAATCATAAAATGTTTGTCCTAAAAATCATATGACCCTGAGTAGTTTGGATCTCTTTTAGTTGGCTTGTCAGTTTCTTCTTCCTGATGATGAACACATTCCACTTTGGAGAGAGGTGAACAAGAAGTTTTGATTTTAGATCACTTCAGTTTGTAAAACCTTCCAAGTGAAAGAAATATTCCAGGCTCAAGCTAAGAATGCTGGCAATCTGCTTGCAGAAACCACAATGGGCAGACAACTACAGGAACATGAAGACCTGGCACCATAGTGGGTAGGGAATGGTGCATTCTAAGATGTGAGCAAAGCCCAGGGACAAAAGAAGGTGTGGATGGACTCAGCTAAGCAGAAAACTACAGGTTGAACTCAAAATTATTTCGTCTTGATATTAGAATTAGTTGAGACAGTGTTTTAGAGAATTCTATCTTATTCACAGCATCATGAAAAAAGTGATCTGAGACAAAGCTTCAGAGTCGAGATCAAGCAACAACTCCATCTCAGATGTGTCCCATCTTTCTGTGACTCTCCAAAACCATCTATAATTTCTTTCCCTCCCTAAAGACCACAAGCCCTGAGTAGCACACATCTGACAGTGAATAATTTTGAAATAAATATTTTATTTTGGAATTGCTTTAGATTTAGAGGAAAATTACAAAGATAGCTCAGAGAGAGTCTCCATATTTTCCTGAATTACCTTTAATTAGGAGTGTATTTGATAAAACTGAATATTGGACACTGGTAGAATATTATTCAACTACAAACTCTGTTTAGAGTTCAGCAGGGTTTTTTCCCATTTTTTTTTTCTGTCTGAGGAGCTGGTCCAGGTTACAGTTGTCATGTCTTCTCAGCCTTCTCTTCTGTGACAGTCTCTCTATCCTCTTTGTTTTTTATGAGAGTCTCACCAGGTATTCTGTAGAATATTCTACAATTCAGGTTTATTTGGGTACTTTCTCATGATTGGAGTGAAATTACAGGAAAAATACCACAGAGATGATTTTCCTCCTCATGTCAAGACACCCAGTGGCATGTGCTATTCACTCAGAACTGGGGAGGTAAACCTTAGCTGATGTGGTATCTTTAAGACTCTACTACAGTATCATTGCTTTGCCTTTTTCATCCTGTATTGTTGAAAGTCAGATAATAAGTCCACCTTACAGCTCAGGGCTGGGGAATTAAATCACACTTCCTGGAGGAGGATTATTTAGTATAGTGTTTGGAATTCTTCTCAAAAAAAAAAAAGATTTGTTTGATCTCTCTTATTGATTTATTCTTCCAAGCATTTATCCATATAAGTATATTTTCATAGATACTCATCTTATTGGTGGGATAATAACCAAATTCTATCATTATTTACTGTTATACATCCCCACCTCCAACCTCAGGTAGTTCACATCTCCTACTGTCAGACTGTATCTTGAATCTTGGCACAAGTGCCATGATTTTCTCCCCAATATCCAGTGCAGATAAGTGTAGATAACAGGATATAATAAATATTTGTTAAATATCTTCAATAAGTGATAAATAGAGGAAGATGTGGGCTATAGATGGATGTTCAGATGTTTCTCTCCACCACAAGGTAAATGTATATGAAAATTATTCAAGCCACATAATTTCCTGCCTTCATTTTCTAGATATCAAAGGGAAATTTGTAGTTGAAAACAGAGGGAAGTATTAGCACACTTACGGAAAACGAAGTACATTTTAAGGCAATTCTCAAAAGTGAAGAGCTGTTTACACCAAAGTTTATTTCCCACTTAATGTAATCCTTGACTTTTCTCACTCTACAGTGTCACTTTTGTGACACTCTAGCCCTTCCCATAAAACTTTTTATTTACCAAAGAATCACAAATAATGTAAAGGCAAAGCCCCAAAGATTAATTTCAAATCAATTTAAAACAGAGAAAAACAACATTTACCCAAAAGAAAGAGAAAACATCACAAATTTTAATTATCCCAATTCTTAAAAATGTTATTAAAGCTTCCCCAGCTGCATATACTAATGAGATAAACACACTATTGTGATACTTGAAAGCTCTTGACCCTCATGTACTGGCAATGCGAGTCTATCTAATTGGGATTCACACCGTCATGTGCTATTAGATTTATCAGCCACGGGAAGTGTTTGTAAATTCCTTCCTGTGAGCAAAATGCCAAGCACTCAAAGGCCAAAGCTAAAGAGTCAAAATGAAGCAGAATATCAAGTAATCACATAACAAATTCAGACAGTGCAGGCAATCATGACTGAAGTGATAGCATTCATTTTTGGCTCTCCAACATCTAAACTATGTACGGGGCCATCTCTGTATAGAAAGGATATTGTGTTACATCTGTTTGTTAACATAAACTGTAACAGATTTGATCACTATTTATTCCAATTCAAAAAACAAAAGCTATCTCTGTAGACAAAACCACTATATTATGATTAGAATGATAAAATACATTAACAATAAGAGAGACATTTCAGAATCTTAAACTAGGTTTGCAGTACAGTTGGAAAGGTAAGTGTGTGTCAGCGAAGAGCTTGAAGTCATCAGATTTGACAAGTTACTGGTCCAAGATCTTAATTTTCTAATATATCTTGAAATAGGCTCTGCTATTTTCACACTGGGTCGAAGCTGAAGCGGACACGCTATGCACTGACAGCTTCTATAAATACTATTTTCTTTCTGCTTACTTCGGGAAGCATACCACCTGATCCCCAATTAACACAATGATTTACATAAAATGAAAGCCTCAGCTTCTTTGTTTCACTGTCTTCCCTCTGTAGTCTTCTCAGGCAGGATAACATTTCCAGGAGCATCTGACATTCACAACTGGAAAGGAAAACGCCCATTCCAGCCCCACCCCCACACACAGAGCAAGGAAAACACCATTGTTCTTTCTTCCACAAAGGTGCAAGTATTCCATGCGGAGAGAGGGAAAAAACACTTGAACTTCTTACATTCCCAGCACTCACACTTCTTACTCCTTTCTTCGCAGTTATTTCAAAGCAGAGTTTCATCCAGCAACTGGGGAACATCAGAAGAGAGACCTCAGTCATGGCAGGAGCACTGGCTCTTTGCCTCAGAAAAGCCTCAGGGATGAAAGAGGTCCTGTTCGCTGCTGTTTGAAATTCTAGTTTGTTCCAGTGAGCAGTAGAAAGAAAATTATTTGTTTGGGGAAGCCAGGAGTGCTGGCGGCACCATCAGATGCCAGAAGCATATGGCTCTGGGCCAATTACCCTGCTCCCCTGCTCTCCGGTAACTGTGAACCGGGAGGGCGCCATCTCTTTGGGGACCACGCCTTCCTGCCCCATTTCCATCACTTCTAAAGTCCTCCATTTCAAAGGTTTCTTTAAGAAGGTAAAGAGAAAATCTTATTATGTTTGCTGAAAAATATTGATGCAATAGTTCTGCCTCTGAAAATGATTTGATCAAAATATATCAGACAAAAGTTATTTCATGATCAATATAGGTTAGATAGGCTGGTTGGATTATACTTCGTCTCTGTGCTAAACTCAAACCAAACAAGAACAATTGGAGGTCCAGATATTGTATTCTCTTTTTCGTTTCCAAATGTTATTCACCAGAGACAATTTTTTTTTACTCTGTCATTTCATTATTGCTTATAATTAGTATACATAAATATCTATACTGTTAATTTTTAAATTTATAAGTGAGGAAACGGAGGCAGAAAAAAGTCAAGTAACTTGTCTAAATAATTGGACTAAATATTCTGGCTTTTTGGTGACAGAGTGTGTACCTCTAACTACTGTTTTATAGTAGCAAACAATGACAGAGCTATGCCCAAGAGATAAAGTGGTAAAATACCTGGTTTAAGAGGTATAAGTTGTGTATAGGATAAACCTAGTAGGGTGCTGAGAGCCCTAGAAATGTTTGTTCAATTTTAATACATAAACATAAAACATTAGGCCATTATGTTAAACAGGAATTAAATTTTGATGAAGTAAATACTGTAAGCTACCTTATTAGATATACTGTTCAAGTGTCAGGAAAAGGCAGAGTGGTAATGATCACACAAGGCAACAGTGGCAGTATTCCCAGTTTACATTCATAAATTGAATGGACTGAATGTAAATTTTAAAGGGACATTACACTGGGTACAAAAGCAGCTCTTCCTCATACCTGAAAATCACTAAGCTTTAGGAAAGAATGATGCTGAGACAGAATAATGTTTGTCTCTAGGGTGAAAAAATTCACTAGATTTGTTTTGTAAAAATTTTTCCTTTTGTATATTCCAAGGTTGATAACTCCCAAAGAGGTGTGTGCACATCTCTGCCTGAACGCAGGCTAATTATGTTCAGAACAAACACAGGAGCAATGTGTCCTGCAGGTGCAATTTTTTTTTTCCAGCAAAACCATTAGTCTACCAGGAGTTGCCCATTAAATGTGTGTCTTTTTATAACCAGCTGGATCACTTCCTATTACTCATAACAGTATTATTTACAAATGAGATGCTGAAAGGGTAAGACTGTCTGTCTCAGCCTGTTCTATTAAGAATATACAAACGTAAGAAATGAAAAGGAACCTTTCCCGCCAGTTAATGAGAAGCTGGGTTAGGGCCAGAGGCAAAGCCCAAGGCCTTTAAACTAGCCACTCATTAACTGCTAGCAAATGCCTACAGAGAAGTCACTTCTGGTGCTGCAGGAGAGAGAGGAGAATATAAGGCTGGCACTGCAATCCATGTGAACAGGAAGCTGAAAGTCACAGGAAGAGAAGCATGAACAATCCAAGGAGCACTTTCTCCTCACTTTTATTTGAAAGATGTTCTTAATACTGCAGTTTGTTATTGGAAGGATAATTACAGGTTCTCTTTTCCCACAATGGTCTCTGGATGTCTTTTTTGTTGTTTAGGTTCTTTGGCAGTACTGGCTAATGAACCCAGGGCCTTTGCACTGAACTATATCCCCAGCCCTTTCTTATGAGACACTAGAGATAGTGTCTCATTAAATTTCTAAATTGCCCAAGTTGTGCCTCAGCCACCCAGAGTGTGGGGATTATAGGTATATACTACTACACCCAGCTGCTTCTTGATTTTTGTGCTTGAAAACCTTTCACCTTCTCTTTCACCATGGCAAATTCTGACATGAAAAAATCTGATTACATATCTGGACTAAACATTAGGAGTTTTAATAACAGAACTGATGATAAATGTCTGCTATGTTCTATGCTTCATTCCAGTTATAAATTACATAGTGTTATTTTTGCTTTTGCATTGTTTTGACCAAGGATCGAAATGAAAGTAAGCCTCTACAAAATACCTACATTGGACTAATCCTAAAGCACTAGTAAATTCACATCCTAGAAATATTCACAACATGCCATTCCTACTTGATTAAAGATTTAAAAATCAATTTTGGTTTGAAACAGCCTTCTGCCTGGAGCTGCTGATGTGAAATATTGTGTTTGGCTTTGGTTTCCAAAATGTCAGCAGATGGAGAAACTGAAAGGAAATAGAAAGATCTGCAAAGGTTCAGGAAAAAGAAACCGGAAGTTTTTACCAATTTCTGTGTCCCAGCGCCTTCTTCCCATCTCCTGACTAGCTAGTCTTATTTCTGTGAAAGCCCTGTGCCTCTTAAGGATGCAAGACACCTGCTGAGAAACTGTCATTGTGTGCACATCTTGGAGTGCTCTTATGTGACTCAGGTGATCCATGTCAGTCACTGGACTTGGCCTCTTTTGCTATCTAGAAACACAACAAACACTAGATATACAAGGCTTCTTTCAGCATATTATAGTGTGCCATTTTACTGTAAACTTGCTTTTGATATGTAGAAGCACACTCCAAAATAATGATAAAAGTCACAGTAAATGCATAACTAGTCACAGATGTATATTATCTTTATCAGTGATTGTATACTTTACTTAACTGTATACTCTATACCTGTATAAGTCTGAGTCTATATTATACCATATCATAGGACTATATGATAATGCATTTGGATACATCACTGGGCAGTAGGAATTTTCAGCTCAATTACACCAGAATGGTCTATATGGTCCATTACTGAATAGTTAAGATACAATATTTACCTACTTACTGCATAGTCTTCTTTGGAGTTTTTCTCCACACATTCTTTTTTTCTTTATTTCTTTCCTGCTTACTAAGAAGTAAGCACTCCAAAGTTCTGTGTGAGTCCTCAAATTATTTCATAAGTCATGGTGGCTCATGCATGCAATCCCAGCACTCAGAAGGCAGAGTCAGGAGGATTGTTGTGAGTTCAAGGCTAGCCTGGGATCCACAGTGGGTTCAGGGTAAGACTGAACTACAAAGCAAGACCTGCTCTCAAAAAATAAATAAATAAATAAATAAAGTTGCCAAAAGTCATAGTGAAGAGTGTAAACAGTTCCCTCTATACAAGGAGAATTTCACATCACTTATCAAACCATACCAAATTTCTTAATATCCACATACCCTTTTCCCCAGTTATCCCTGCTTTTGGTATCAACAAAAGAAATATTTTTGTCATCTTTCCTGATCCAGCCTCTATATTCAGATTACTACATGAAATCAAGCATTTTCTCAAACTTGTATGAAAATTTGCATTTTCAGAAATGCAAATAGCTCTCAGAAAAAAAATTAATTATTTTTTGTTGTAAGTTAAACATTCATTGGGCTCAAGCTGCTCATTAAAACTCTCATTATAGTAATACCCACACTCGTGATGCAAGACATTTGGTAAATGAAACTTTCTCTGTCTTTATCACATACACATCAGGCACATGAACTCCACCAACATAGGGAATGATTTTAATCACTTTGGTAAACTGGGTCAAGTATCATAAAATATTTTAAAAGGCATAAAAGAGTTAGAAGTGACTATAAGATGTTCCCTTCTTAAAACTGAACACATATTATGCTATGAAAGGCTTATTTCTGTATAAAGAAAAATTCAGAGGAAATGCATTAAAGATGTTGCTCTTAGTAGAAATCCTTATAGGTTGAGGAATTTCCTTAGGGAATCCAGATTGTGGTTTTGATTTTTGGTGGGGTAGAAGAGGAAAATGCCTATCCTCATGGAGCTAGAAAAAAATAGTAGAAGTAAAAGGAGAGTTATGTTTTATGTAGAATTCTCCTTCAAGAGGTTTTACAATACCATTTCTGTTCTCTGTCATCACAACAAACTTCACTTCCTGCTGTGATTGGATGTGCTTTGTCTCCTGTAAATTAATATACTAGATTAGTACATTAGTCAGTTTTTAGTCACAGGGACCATATACTTACCATTCACAATTGGTTTCAGGGGCCACAGTCTATGGTCATCTGGCCCCAGTGCAAAAGCATCATGGTACAAAGCTGTCCACTTCATAGTAGATGGAAAACAGAACAACACCAGAGAAGAAGGTTACAAGGAACCAGACATAATCCTCAAGGCCATGACCATGACCCACTCACACACAATAAAAGTGTGTTTCACTGATCACCTAAAAGGTTCTCAATCTGCAAGTCCACAACTGAGCTAACCCACTACACTTGGTACCTAGTGTGGCAGTGTTGCTGTAGTAGAACCTTTAGGGAGAGAGGCCTATTATTCATAAGTGAAATAAGTAGGATGCATATGTATAAATACCATATCATTTCTCTAGTGTGAGAAACTCATGTTGTAAATGAGGTCCAGGATGTGTGATAAGTATTGTGAAATGGGAAGAAAATGTTCAAAGGGAAAAGGGAACTGAGTGGGAGCAGGGGAAAGCAAAGAAGGGAAAGAAAAAAAGAAAAAAAGGAGAAAAGGCTTATGTATATAGAAGGGTGGGTGCTGAAGGGAGGGCAGACAGGGGAGTGGGAGAAAATAAGAATCAAGATGTATCAAGTACAAGTACAAATTCTCAATGAGAACTGTCATCATAATATATTCCTAGAATGTACCAAAAACTCAATTTATTAAAAAGGAAAAAAAAAAAAAAAGAAGAAGAAGAGAGGCCTACTGGAAGTTGGTGAGGTCATTGAGGGCCTTACCTTTGGATTAGGTTGATACTGGTCTTGAAAGCGGGTTGATTCCCAGGAGAGAAGGTTTTTGTAAAATGAACATCTGGCCCCTTCTTGGTCCCTTGCGTCCTGTCTTATCATGTGATCACTCCCAAGTGCTCCGTGACTGTTGCAGTGTCATCTGTCATCAGTCCTTTAACAGAGCCTAGCAGATTCCAGTAACATACTTTTGAATCTCCAAAGGTGAGGTAAACAAACTTCTATTCTTTCTACAGAACTTCAGGTACTATTTATAACAACATAAAAAAGACAAAGATATTTCCTTATCAGTTTAGATCCCTTCATCTTTCTAATTTCATTAAATTACTTTTTCTAGCAAGTGTTAAAGCAAAGGCAGTCATTGCTTTAAATTGTGATTGACTGCATACACTATGTTTTTATGTTGGCCTCAGATATCAGTGTTTCAAGTCACGGTTTTATACTGCTTTCCATCAGCATCACGAGGTAAGACATTCGAGGGTGGAGGATTTGAAGTGACAATTTATAACACCATGAAAATCAACCAGAAATTGAAAGCAATTTTATTTCCTTGAATTGTTTTGGGTTCCTTTTCATCTGAGTCACACTGTAAGATAATGTGTTTCAAATTCTCTGAAAATTAATTCTCTGTACTTCTCTCTGAGTCACAATATAAGGAAGCATAAATTTAGTACTGTTTAAATTCTCCAAGCATGTCATTCATTATTTCTGTTCTCAAATCAATGTAATGATAGTGAATATAGGTGCTTCCTACCATATCATTAAAAATTATATACTTAAAACATAAAACATATGGTTACCAATTAAAGTGCACTCTAAACATATCAGATATTTTTTAAATTACTAATTTTTAGCACTTTTTATAATTGTCATTGGAAAATATTAGGATTCTTATTTTGTAGGGAAAAAACCTGTTTTCCATAGCAACTAATTTTTTAAAAAATTTTAAAAAGTTGCAAAAAGAATTATCTGTTGTCTTAGTCACTTGTCACTATGAGGTTACAATACCCAAATGCTGAGACTTAAAGGAGGGAGGTTATCTTGACTCATTTTGCAGTCAATAGTCAGCTGACTCCAAGGAGGAAGATATGGTGGCAGAGTCTGGTGAAGAATGTGCTGGAGTCTAATGCACATGTCACAGTGCTAAGAGGCAACAAAGGAGCTAGGGAAGCACACTGACCCTTCCAGGTCGTGCCCCATGTGACTTGCCTCTCCCAGACATTCCCTCCCTCCAAACAGCAGATGGAGTTACAAATTCAATCCAATAGTAAGTGTAGCACCTCTGTGATCCAATTAACTTCCAAAAGTTCCACCTCTGAACATGTAACCCTCCAGAAGAAAATTCTGAGTCTAAATGATAACACTCTGTCCATGGCCTTCCAAAGACTAATAATCATTTCTTTATCCAAAATAGATTTGGTTCATCTCTAAGATTCATCAGAATTTTAACAGCTCCAGAACTGTTGACCAACAATGTCCAAAGCCTCTAGACTCAAACTCTTTGCTGGGAATCCCTACAGAAATAAAAAAGAAAAACATTGCTGATATACAGTAGCACTAATAACATTTGTACTTCAAAAGCAATAAATAGGGAGGCAAGGATGAGAACAAAGAATGAAAAACGAATGAGAACAAAGCAAAACTGAACCCCAACACGGCCACTTTAAATCGTGTAGTTTCCTGTGCAGCAGCCCAGGCAAGTTGTGACCAAGTGTGAATTGCTAACAGCTTTGGCAGCCTCTGCGACAGCCTTCTCGGCCTCTGCCTCGTGGACACTGTGTAACAAGTACCGTGTAACAAGTAGCTTTTCTTTGCAGTAAGCCCTTCTGCCACGTGGGTTCAAGCTTGCCAACTAAGAACTGAAACTTCTGAAACTGTAAGATGTGGATATCAGACACTGTTTCACCAGTGAGAAAGGTGATTAAGACAACTCTACACTGCTGTTTTTTTCTAATTATACCCTTTGTTTTTAATTCAGTTTCTATAGTAAGACTTTTCCTCCTCAAACCATATGTCTCTGGTTTTTATAAACAGGCTGACTTTTGAAATAGAAGTATATTTTGCATGAAAAATAGAGGCATTTTTTTTTAGTCCAAAAGTTAAATCTTTTGAATAGCCTGATATCAAGTTATCAGCCATTAAACCTGCTCTAGCACTATGACAATTAATTCACTTCCAGTCATTACACGTCAGTAAATACTTTTCCTTCAGGTTGCTACTTGTATTCATCACTTACTGAAAAATGTAAAACTTTGTCTTATGTCATTCCAAAATATCTTTGCAATAACTACAGAAAATAGCTCTAATATTTTTCTGAAGAAGCTGAATGAGGAAAGAAACAGCTTGATTGCCCTAAAAGATCCCATCAACTTTCACTTTCATTATCCAAATTTTAAAATATCTATACTAACTTTCAAGACCTTTTATAGTCATATATGAATAGCATCATATTTTAAGTATGTACAAAGATTATTAGAATGTTTCTCTTGTGGTTTTTTTTGTTTGTTTGTTTTTTGTTTTGAGATAAGGTCTTGCTTTGTAATTCAGGCTTCCTTGAACTCATTGTGTAGCCCGGGTTACCCTCAAACTCAAGGCAATCCTCCTGCCTGTGCCTCCCTACTACTATGATTACAGCACGAACCACTATGCCCAGCTCTTGTGTTTCACTTCAATACATTATAATTCATTTGTCATGATATGTCACCTACAAAATTAAGTTAGCCTCTTATGTAGCCTTGTGATCTGATTTGGACCCAGGTACAATAGCAAATACATGCACCATTTCTTAAAAATTCTACAAGTAGAGACAAACTCATGGCAAGAAAAATACTTTATCCTTCTTGCAAAAAATCTTATTGACAGCCATGAGCCATATCTTAAGAAAGTAAAATTTGGGGCTGGGGAGTTAGCTCAGCAGTTCCGGAGCCTGTCTTGCAAGCGCAAGGGACCGGGTTCGATTCCCCAGTATTCACATATAATGCTGGGTGTGGAGACTCACGCCCAGCAGCAACCAGTACCACATACCACAGTGCTGGGCATGGTGGCTCACGCCTGTAATCCCAGCACTTGGGAGACAGAGGCAGGAGGATTGCTGTGATGTGAGTTTGAGGCTGAGCTCAGGGCCAGCCTGAACCACAAAGTGAGACCCTGTCTCTAAAAAAAAGAAGAAAGTAAAACTTTACAAGAAAACATGTACAATATGGCTCCTATATAAATATATACTTATATATATTGTAGATACCCATACAGGTATTAACATGTACACTTGCTATCAGTAGTCTATAGAATTACACCTAGAAGTTCATTCACAAAATCATCATAGGCCCTTTCCTCATGTGGTCAGTTCATGGGCATTTTTTATTTCCTTCTTTACTCTCTTCTCTGTGTTCAGCATTTTCTATTATGGACAAGCATTAACTGTATAAACAAGAAAAGTACCTTTCACAACAGAAATTCATGTATCATCAGCCATAAAAATTCTAAGATTAGAAGAAACATGTCTTTAAATTTTGTAAGAAGAAATTCTAAGTTAAAAATGTACTAGGAGAATAGAACTACCCGTCCAAGACTTTGAAAATAATCTGCAAATCAGGTAAAGCAAGTGCTTCCTCATATTCTACGGAAGGTAAATTACACAGTAGATATTTACTAGTCAAGGACAAAACAACTACTTTTAAGTAGACATATTTTAAGTCAAAGGAGTTAACCATAATATTTTTACCATCTCTGATTGTACTGCAAGAGTAGCAGTTTGTCTGGACTCAATACATTGCATTTACAACTATATTATTTAGTTTGATGAAACTAAAAGCAGCCTACCCTGCCAAAACAGGCAAGTTCCTTAAAGAAACATTTGAAAAGGATCTAGAGATAGCAGTTAGTCCTGATCAATTCAGGCTCAAGGAAATAATGAAATAACAGAGCTACTATCTTCTACACTGTGTACAAATATCCATTAGTGACAGCACATCTTAGAAGCAATAACCATCTGATAATTCAGAATAATCAAGGAGACTATTTGGAACAGGTGTGAGTATGTGTTTGATAATAAATTAATCTCACTCTAAGTGCATTCTGAGTCTTAAGACAGTAATGATGGTAGAAAGCAAGACATTAGCAACACATAAAAAAGTGAATACACAGCACATAAAAATAGAACATGATGATTTTAAGAGATACTGAAGTCATGCCCCACTCAGTGTAGTACTTTATCCAATTTCCCTATTAAACCTTATGGCCAATGTTTAGAAGTCGTTTAAGGTCCCTTTACTTTTTGTGAAAGTTAAGTGCTGTGTACTAGTGAGGAAAATAAAATGAACTAAAACTCTGTACCAGAAACAACAGAGACACAAGCTGAAACCATTTCCTCTTCTGTAAATCTGGCTGGAAGTTAGAGAACACTGCCAAAGACTGAAGAAAACAAAGCACAAATCATACACGGTGAGAGACTTACTCTTTTGGATGAAACTATGGATTATGCTCTGTCTCAGCTGATGGTATTTTTTTTCTATCTGTTGTTTCAGGAAGACAATTGACAAAGAATTATTTCTTTTTGTGGCCACTAAAGATACTTCCTCTGTTTAAATATAATGGTAATTGAGTGGAATAGAAAAGGAAATCAGCATTTAGAGCCCAATGTTTCTCAAGTTATGGAATTTACCCACTGAATCACTTATGGATTAATTTTTCCAGCAAAGATTTGAAACCAGAAACCATCAAATTAGCAGTTTATTAACTGCTACAAGATGTCAAGTAAGTCATCTACTGCACAATGCCAGATATATATTATGTGATATAAATGATGTGCCTTGTGCAGGAATGGGGCTCTCATTTTAGGTGGTGCCTATGTAAAGGAATTTACAACATGGAGAAATTCTTACAATATTTACTGGAATGAGGAAGGAACATTCAAATCTTATGGAGATAGGTTCCCTAGCCTGTAACAGAAAGAACAAGAAAGAGTTCTTAAAACAGGTGCTGCATATTTTTTATTGCAAAGATGAGTGTCAATTTTAATCTGATAAAAGGTAGTTAACCGCATTATACTTTCCAGGTATTTTTAAAGATAACTCTGACACATGGGGATAACTGGCCAATAACTTTAAGGTAAAGATGGTATTTAACAATGGTTCACAAAGTATGTTTTTATTCAAAAGAAATTCATGCTAAAAAAATAACAATTTCAACATTGATATTTAAAATATTTCAATCCCTATAGGACTTCTGCCTTTAAAAATTATGCAAATATTTCACATAGAAAAATCTTCTATGTTTTCATTCCTTAGAAATTTGGAAATAGCTTTTCTAACCCTTTTTAAAAACTTCCAAAAAACATTTCAGTAGAGAATAAATCCTTTGACTTAAAAGGTAGCAAATGTTAGCCTTAATGTTAGGAAAAATAAACATTTACCATCCTTACTTCAACAAATACTCAACAAAAGTGAGGATGAGATTGAAAAATATGTTTTATTATTTAATAGACAAAACCATTTAGGTCTTTTTATATTTTTCAGCTTTAAAATTTAGTAGAGAATAAATAGTACCTAGAACCAAAGCATAAGTTATTCTTTCATGCAGCATTGAACAGACATTTCTTGTTTTAAAAAATTATACTAAAATGTATTGCTCTAAGGCTTGTTTTTGTTTTGGTTTGGTTTGGTTTGTTTGGTTTTGGTTTTCTGTGGAGTTTTGTGAGACAGGGTCTCACTTTGGTAGTTCAGGCTGGGCCTGAGCTCACTGTGTAGCCCAGACAAGCCTCAAATTCACAGCAGTCCTCTTGCCTCTGCCTCCAGAATGCTGGAATTACAGGCATGAGCCACCACGCCCGGCATTGTGGTATGTGGTTACCAGGGATCAAACTCAAGATTTTTCACTTGCAAGGCAGATCCCAGAACCACTGAGCTAGATCCCTGCCCCCTATATTGCTCTAGTTTTACCAGATTTTTGCTAATACAAGAGCATCTTCTAGTAATAACAAAAACAATTTAAAATTCTTAGTTTTCATGAGATAAAGTTTTGAAATTACTTCTGAATGCATGTTTTATAGTATTTAATTATATCAGTTCAATACTCTATATAAGCAAATAATGTGCAAATATATACATATGTATAGTTATACATTTATTTACTAAAGACATTATGAAAATTTATCTTGTAGTACATTATATATTTTTAATATGTAGCCCACCACTCTACAGGATGGATATGTATAAAAACAAGTCTAAAATCTTTGACTATTGTAAGAGAACATACAAAGTTCCATTTTATGCTCTAAGTAAGGACATCTAAACTAATGTACTTGGTAAGTTGCTTAGGCCATATGATAAGGAAAAATTTTCCCAGGCATTTCTCCTAATTGTACTATACCTGTTGGGCGCAAATTGTTTTTGCTGCTATCCAGGCTCTCAGAGCCTCCAGCAGTTCAACAGAGCAGAGGTGAGCAGCCCACATCTCAGAAACAAAGACGTCTACAGAAGGAGCAGTGTCCAGAGAAAACAAGACCTTTACTTATTTTCAGGCTTCAGTTTAAATACCAGTGCTCAGTAAAAATCACAGCCATTTATCTCACATTAAATCTCCACAGTTGCTGTAGTTTTATAGCAGGAACACAAATGCAAACTAAATTTCTTTACCATCCTCCTAATCAGATAATGTAATGACATCTTTTTTCTTGTCTTAGATATTTATCTGAGTCTTCCTAGTAATTACTCCACACCTCACACTAACACCACATCAGGTACACACAGTGTTCATTTCACCTGGGAATAGCAGGACAGATTTTTCTTGGTTTGTCTTGCAGACAACCATATCCCTTCGTTAGTTATAGACACCAATAAAAACCAATTGCATCATGGCCGAAGGATTAAAAATAGATTCTGTGTGTCTACTTAAGAGAAAATATATTTTTTCCTGTTATGGTGGATTTTCCTAAAAATTACTAAAGTGCCTTTCTGAGAGTAAATATAATGTATATAAAAAACTAAAAATGTGAAGAAAAGGCAAATTTCCACATAACATAGGAGAAAGTTTAAATCCTTAACCACCTGGGAAGACAGTTTGACACTTTCTAGAAAAATAAGAACGAGATAGCTCTGTGATCCAACAATTATGCATCTCACTATATGGCCTGGAGAAACTTTTGCACGTGGAGCACTAGAAGAATCATTTGCAATAGTTCTAAACTGGTAAATGATATTGAAAAGACTGCCAAATGCACTCTCATGGAATACTATACAGAAGACACACACACACACACACACACACACAGAGGATTGTACGGAGCAACAAAAATAAATGAACTGTGGCTCCATGTTGCAGGAACTATTGCAAAAAAGGAAATAAATGAAAAATGCATGCTACCTGGAATACTACTTAGCATTAATAATTAAACTCCCGACACATCCTATGTTCATGGGAAATGCTATATTTGCTTACAAAGCTCCACTCACAGTGTTAAGAAAGATTCAAGTCTCAGAAAAACAAACATTGTCATTTGTGAGGTTTCAAAAGAAAAGAGCAAAACTAAACTATAAAACTTGTAAAGATATATATGTGCCTTTTAAAACTATGAAGCAGAAAGAAAAGGTTATCCAAACTCAAGAATAATGGTTGTCTCTATATAGAGCAGAAAGACATGTGAATAGTGACATGTACATACAAGCAATTTTTAAGCACAAAAAATTAGATATTACATTATTTAGCAAATGAAATAAGAAATCTTGAATTAGCAAAGCTGATACAGTGGGCCTAAGATGTTGTCAAGAAAATGATCTTGGGCCAGGGATTTAGCTCAGTGGTTCTGGCGCCTGTCTTGCAAGCTCAAGGACCTGGGTTCAATCCCCGGTAACCACATACCATACTGGGCGTGGAGACTCACACCCAGCAGCAACCAATACCACATACCACAGTGCCAGGCACAGTGGCTCACGCCTGTCATCCCAGCACTTGGGAGGCAGAGGCAGAAGGACTTCTGTGAGTTTGAGGCTGAGCTCAGGGCCAGCCTGAACTACAAAGCAAGACCCTGTTTAAAAAAAAAAAAAAAAAGAAGAACATGATCTTGTTTTTCCTTGGTCTCCCTGTCCTTTTCACATTGTTCTCAACTGCGTGCTACCAAAATGGCTACTGTTGTGCCATCCATCATGTCCACCATCAGCAAAAGGTTGAAAAACTAGAGCCTGAGTCAGTTTTATCTCAAACTCTCAACAGAGCAGCCATTTTGCTGTGACACAGACAAACGTCACATACTGAAGACAATGTAGAAAGGAGAAACAATGTGATATTTACATCTTCCTTGTTTGGAGAAAAGTGTGAGAAAGACTATGAGGTGATTGTATTTAAAAATTAAATCATCCTGATTTTTTATAAATGATAAGATAAATAATATATGGAAATAATTATTTGAGTATCAGGAATATAAGAGCAATAATCATTTTGCAGGTAATAAGAAAAATAATTTTGGACATAAGATGTATATGGAGGAGGAATTTTATCTATTATATTGGCAAATGTTATATTAAAATAATTCTAGATTACATAGAGATGTAGGAATCCTAGAATTTTAAGGAGGCCTGGAGGTTTTAATTTTAACTTCTATCACAACATCTTAGTATAGTGAATAGCTTAGAGTGTTTCATACTTGAAAACATGTGAACCGGTACCTCCTTCTCTCACATTCATTTCCAGCATCATTTCTTCCTGTAGCAGGTAGAACTTTGTGCTAGGCAATAACTGAGAGAGCTGCAGGAGCTAGGAAAGTCAGAATCCTTTTGATTCACCTTCTCTCTCCCCTGCTTTCCCTTCTCCCTCTGGTAAGCCTCCTTATGAATTGTGGTTCTACAGACACTTCCATTTAGAGTAAATCAGAAAATTCACCCTGAGAAGAGAAGATTGGTAAAGAAAATCTGGATCCTGACTATAACCATCCGAATCTAAACTGCATTCCTAGCAACCCAGCTCCCACAACCTGATTGGTGGATATTAATCACGTTGATTCACATTGAACATGAATCAGGTAGTCCACGTGACAGTCTGCTGAGCTGCACTTGAACCTTGCTTCTGAAACCAGTGCTCTCAAGGTCCACAAATTCCTTCCTGACAAGAAGGTGATGTAATTCCCATACTTCTTCTGCACCTTTTCTTCCAGGAGGCTGAGTTTACATTGGCAGTCTACAGCAGCCTTGAAATATGCACAGGACAGACTGTAATTTTCTGCACTAATCTTCATTTTATGAAAGATAAAAGGTACTACAACAAGAAAAGGCAAATAACAGCAATGGAAATTTATCTCAGTTTTTGATGCTAATGCTATTTTCTATGAGTTGTATAATTTCTGAAGGTTCTTTACCTTCATCTCTTACATGCAGGTAATAAAGCCTATTTAGGGCTGGAGAGTTAGCTCAGTGGTTCTGGCGCCTGTCTTGCAAACGCAAGGACCCGGGTTCTGTCCCCAGAAACCACATACCATACTGGGTGTGGAGACTCACCCCAGCAGCAACCAGTACCACATACCACAGTGCCGGGCATGGTGGCTCATGCCTGTAATCCCAGCACTCGGGAGGCAGAGCCAGGAGGATTGCTCTGTTGTGAGTTTGAGGCTGAGCTCGGTGCCAGCCTGAACCACAAAGTGAGACCCTGTCTCAAAAAACCTAAAAAATAAATAAATAAGTAAATAAAGCCTATTTAATGGGTTGATTATATTAAGTATGTCATGCTTCTCAAAATTCCTAAGACTATTTTGCTTTTAGCTGGGGAAAACCATGATATGGTCTTCTGGCACATAATTTTTATTCTAAGATGATTTTCTTATAAATTATTTCATCCATAAATAATGTAGAACTCTGATTAGCTATTAAATAAGCACACAAACTTGAGTACAAAAAAGTAAACAAAGCTTTTATATATAGGGAGCGGTGCCGTAGGCAGAGCAGGGGAAAGGAGGAAAATGAGACTTGAGATGTATCATGTGCAAGTACAAATTCTCCATATTGAATACAATCACAGTATATGTATAAAATCTATCAACAAAATCAATTTTTAAAAGAAGCATATATCACAGAGCTCAAAATTTGTGTGAATATCCAAGCTAAAAAAGAAAACTTTGAGGAAACAATTTTTTAACAAGTTGTCACACATTTCCTACAACTCTTGTTTTAAATGTAATTTGGAGGAAACTTTTGAAGGAATTCATGCACTCATTGTGTACTGTCAGACATTTAACAGGTGGTCAATGCAATGAGATAAAATCTTCCCATCCTGCAGAAGTTTCTTTTCCGTGGGCATTCCTCATGAATGCATAGCATTGCCCATCGTACTAGTGAGGACACACCCACCTGGAGGCATGTCAAAATGATAATACAGCCGGGGAGTTAGCTCAGTGGTTCCGGCGCCTGTCTTGCAAGCGCAAGGACCCGGGTTCGATTCCCCGGTAACCACATAACAATACCGGGTGTGGAGACCCACACCCAGCAGCAACCAGTACCACATACCACAGTGCCGGGC
>PVIR01009915.1:16412-51707 GCA_004026965.1 Petromus typicus | reverse complement strand
AGGTTTTTTGAGACAGGGTCTCGCTTTGTGGTTCAGGCTGGCCCTGAGCTCAGCCTCAAACTCACATCACAATCCTCCTGCCTCTGCCTCCCGAGTGCTGGGATTACAGGCGTGAGCCACCATGCCCGGCACTGTGGTATGTGGTACTGGTTGCTGCTGGGTGTGGGTCTCCACACCCAGTATTGTTATGTGGTTACCGTGGAATCGAACCCGGGTCCTTGCGCTTGCGAGACAGGCGCCGGAACCACTGAGCTAACTCCCCGGCCCTCCAAGCTCTTCTTGACTTGAGGATTTGTATTGAGAAGTCTGATGTGATTCTGATAGACTTTAGAACTGATTTGTTTCTTTTCTCTAATAGCTTTTAATATTCTGTTCTTATATTATTTTTTTTGAATCTTGACAATTATATACTTTGGGGAGGATTTTTAAATCATGGATGATTGGATTTCTATGTGCCTTACTTAAGTGTATGTAAAATTCTTTTTTCCCCTGCTTGAGAAATTTTCTGCCATACTTCTGTGAGTCGGTTTATTTTTATGTCATTTGCACCATCTCTTGCTTTTTCAATGACTGAGATTAATCTCATGTTATTCTTTGCATCATCTTTGCAGCTGCTGTATTGATTTCTTGTCATCTCTTTCTGTTTGTAAGAAATCTTTCTTTTCATGATTGCTAACTGCAAGCCTGTCTTGTATATCTGATATTTTGGCCTCACATCGGCTCATTCGACTCTTTATACTTTCAGTGGAGTTGTTAATGTCCTGGATATCTATTTGAATCTGTTTCATGGATTCCATTTCTTTCCTTTGCTGGGCATTCCTGGTTTCCATCATTTTCCTGAGCTTCTCTATTTTTTTAAATACTCTAGAGTCACTAAGCACGTCTTTCATTCTGGTCACCATCTCTGTAATTATCTGAAATATTATTTCTGCGTTGATTTTTTTCTAGAGCCTCATTCATCTGCTTTGTTCCTTCTGCTCTTGACACTTCAGAGAGTCCAGGTGGGCAGTTTTGGGATCATCCCACCTCAATGCCCCCTGGCTTTGCCTCTGGTGACCTGGAAGTCCGGGGAAAGGGTTGCATTTTGTTTATGTGCCTTCTCACTTTCTGTATTTTTTTTTAAAGTTGAATTTCTGGGTTAGTGCTTCTAAATTCCTTATGAAAGTAGCTTTAATGCTAGTATTCTGAACCCTTAGTAAATGACTGCTCATCAGAGGTAGATGAAACTGTTGAAGACATAAATATAGGCATGGACATTTAAAACAGAACCTCATTAGCAGAAGAAATAGTACCAAGAATCAACAAATAAGATTTTATTAAATTAAAAAGGTTCTGGGCCTGGGAGGTAGCTCAGTGGTGCCATGCCTGCCTGGCAAGGGCAAAGTCCTGAGCTCAATCCCCAGTACCAGAAAAAATTAAAAAACAAATAAAAAAGTTTCTGTACAGTGAAAGAAACAACCAAATGATTACTTCTACAGAGTGGGAAAGATTTTTTGCCAGCCATTCCTAAGTCATAGGACTAATATTCGGAATACATAAGAAACATGAAAATTTAGACTCCCCAAATAAAAGACCCAGCCTAAAATGTACAACTAAAATGAATAGACTCTGGTCAGAAGTACAAATGGCTAAGGAATACATGAAAATTTTTTCAACATCTCAGGCCATTAGAGAACTGTAAATAGAACAACACAAACATTCTATCTTACTCTAGAAAGAATGTTGTCAAGAAATCAAATAATAACATGCTGGTAAGATTTGATCACCTTGAAAAATTCAAGATTGTAGTGAGACACAGGACACGTGGATGATTGTTATTAGGGCTGGTCACTGAATAGTTGTGGCTGTCCTTCCAATCACATGGAAGGATTTATTTCCTCATCCCCTTGTAGTTAGATGTGACCATGCAGCTTGTTTGGAGTAAGGAAATAAGTTGCTTTTCCACTCAAAAGCTTGTTGTGTCTCTTCATCCTGTGATAGCTGCCTTTCTGACCTCAGCTCTCACACTACTATGCTGGCCATTCAGCTACAGTGATCTGTTCCTCACCAGAAATCCAGAAATGCCCCCTGGGTTTGCCTCTGGTGTCCTGGAAGTCCGGGGAAAGGGTTGCATTTTGTTTATGTGCCTTCTCACTTTCTGTATTTTTTTTTAAAGTTGAATTTCTGGGTTAGTGCTTCTAAATTCCTTATGAAAGTAGCTTTAATGCTAGTATTCTGAGCCCTTAGTAAATGACTGCTCATCAGAGGTAGATGAAACTGTTTCATTTCTGTTCCTCACCAAGCTCATTTCTACAACAGGGTCCTTGAGGTAGTACCTATCCCTTCTGTCTGAAACACTCATTCCCCAAAGCTTGGTATAGCTAAATTATTCTTGATTTTTTTTTTTTTTGAGACAGAGTCTTACTTTGTAGTTCAGGTTGGTTCTGAATTCACTTTACAGTCCAGGCAAGCCTTGAACTCAGAGCAGCCCTCCTGCCTCTGCCTCCTGAGTGCTGGGATTACAGGTGTGAGCCATCACATCCAGCATTGTGGTATGTGGTACTGGAGATTGAACTTGAGATCTTGCACTTGCCAGGCAGATACCAGAGCCACTGAGCTAAATCCTTGGCCCTTGATCTTTTTTAAAAAATGGATTTTGTTGGTATATTTTATATACATGTCATGATCACATTCAATATTGAGAATTTGTACCAGTATATGACATAACTTAATTCTCATTTTTCCCCCCTCCCCTGTATTCTTTCTTTCCTTTTTTTTTTTGAGACAAAGTCTTGCTTTGTAGTTCAGGCTGGCCCTGAGCTTACTAAGTAGACCAGGCCAGCCTTGAACTCACAGCAATCTTCCCATCTCTGCCTCTCAAGTGTTGGGATTACAGGCATGAGCCACCACACCTGGTATTAAGGTATGTGGTACTAATTGCTGGTAGGGATGAGTCACCACACCTGGCATTGTGGTATGTGGTTGCCGGGGATCAAACCCTGATGGACGCCAGAACCACTGAGCTAAATCCCTGGCCCTTTTCCCCTCTATTCTTCATCTTTAAAACCCACTTCCTGTATTAACATCTTATTTTTTAAACAGGTTTTTTTGAGATGTAATTTGCATATTAAGCAATCCCCCCATTTAAAATATGTAATTTGGTGGCCTTTGATGTACTCATGGAGTTGTGCAACTGTTATCATAGTCAATTTTATCAGTTTCATTACTCCAAAAGAAACTCATCCAATTTCCCATCCCTCCAACAGCCCCAGACAATCACTATTCTACATTTTTTCTTTTTTTTTCTTTTCTTTCCCAGTACTGGGGAGTTTAAATCCTTTACATTGAGCTACATACTCAGCTCTTATTTATTTTTTGTTTTGAGGCAGAGTCTTACTGAGTCATCCAAACTGGGTCCAAACTTAGGATCTTCCTGCCTCACCCTCTCAGATGGAATTATAGATGTGTGCTACCCTGTCTAGATTACTTTACTCTTTGTTTCTGTGGATTTGCCTATTTTGAACATGTCATGTAAATATAATCATACAGTTATACATAATATAATCATGTGTCTAGATTCTTTCACTTAGCATGATGTTTTAAGGTTCATCCATGTTGTAGTACGTGTCAGTAGTTCATTATTTGTGACTGAGAAATATTTTGTTGTATGAATATATCACAGAATATTTACACACACATTAAAGGACATTTGGCTTGTTTCAATCCTTGGGCTATTTTTAATATGCTGCTATAAATCTTTGTATTCAAATTTTTGTGGATATATATTTTCATTTCTCTTGAGTATGTACCAAGGAGTGCAGTTGCTGGATCATATGGTAAGTCTATCTTTAACATTTGAGGAAGTGTCAGACACTTTCCACAGAGGCTATACCAATTTTTATATTTCTGCCAGCAATATATAAGGGTTCCAGTTTCTCTGCATGTTCACCAAGACTTGTTTTTAATCTGTATTTTTTGTTATAGCCATCCTAGTGGACACGAAATGTTATTTCTTTGTGGTTTTGACTTGCATTTCCATGATAACTAGTGATGCTGAGCACTGTTTCATGTGCATAGTGGCCATTTGTATATCTTTATGGAGAAATGACTCTTCAGATATGTTGTCCATCTTTGAATTGGGCTGTTTGTTATTTCACTGTGGAATTATAGGAATTCTGTATATATTGTATACGTTAATCCCTGGTCAAATGGATGATTTGCAAATATTTTTTCTTTTTTGTTTTTGGTACTGTGAATCTAACTCAGGACCTCACACTTGCCAGGCAGGCATTGGGCCACTGAGCAAAATACCTGGCCCTATTTCTCCTGTTTTGTGGGTTGCCTTTTCACTTTCTTGGTGATTTCCTTTGACACACAAATGTTTTTGATTTTGATGACATCCAGTATCTACTTTGGCTTTGATTATTCATCCTTGTAGCATTGTATGTAAAAGAACTATTGGCTTGGGGCATTGCTCAGTAGAGTGCTTTCCCAGCATGCACAAGGCCTGGGTTCCATCCTCAGCGCTGCAAAAGAAAACGAAGTTCTAATCAAATGGCATGCAGATTTATCTCCTTCTCCTTTTAACAGCTTTACTTCATTAGCTCTTATATTTTGACCTTTGATCTATTATGAGTTAATTTTCATATATAGTGTGAAGAAATGGTACAGCTTCATTCTTGTTGAATATCTTACTCCAGCACCTTTTGTTGAAGAGACTACCCTCTCCCTCATTAAATGGTGTTGGTATCCTTGTCAAATATCAATTGACTATACATGTATGTATTTATTTCTGGACTCTCATATTCCATTGATCTATATGTGTATTTTTTTTTTTAAATTTTGGTAGTACTGGGGATTGAACTCAGGACCTTATACTTGCCAGGTAGGAGTGGCACCACTGAGCTGCATCCCAGGCCCAATATATATATTCTTATGCCATCACCATCCTATTTCATTGTTTTGATTTCTTTTGATTATGTTGATTACTTTGTAGTAAATTTTGAAATTGAGAAATAGTAGCCTTTAACTTTGTTTTTCATTTTCAAGATTATTTTGGCTATTCTGTCTCTTAAATTTCCATATGAATTTGAGAACCAATTTGTTTCTGCAATACTGTCTTATGTTTGTCTGACTCTTTAATCTTTGTCAAGGGCATCCACATTGATTTATTTGATAAATATTGAATGAGTACCTATCATGAACCAGGCACAGTGTCAGGTGCTAGGGACACTGGTGAACTAAAACTGTAGTCCTTGCCCTCAGGAAACTAAGAACCTAAGACATTAATCAAGTAATGGCCAACATAAATCTAACATGAATTATAGAAAGAATTTATATAGTTTCTAGGATCAAGGAAATCTTGCCTGAGGAAATCAGTGACAAAGAAGGAGCCTGGAGCTGGTGGGGATTTGGGAAAGGTATTCCAGGCAGTACCGAGGAGAAGGAGCTGCAAGAAGGCAAGTGTGGGGAAGCATGGGGGGACAGGAGAAAGAGTAGCACTAGGTGTGGGTGAGGAGAGTGAGGGTGAGCATGATCCCGTGGTGTCTCGTGGGCTATGGAGGAAGTCTTAGGATTTTATCCTAAGAGCAACAGGAAGCCTCCAGATGAGATGGAGATCGGGCACGGTGCATTCAGGGTGGCATGGCCACAGACCAGGAAGCCTCCAGAGGAGGAAAGTAACATGATCTGATTTTGATTCAAAATACTCACTCTGGCTGCTGTGTAGAGAATGGGCTGGAGAGGAGCACGCAAAGGCAGAGCCATTGTGGAGAGCAGGACTGCGGCCTACGAGAGTGGGGGCTTCACGTTTGGCTAAGGGTGGGTGATGGCAACTCTGGAGAAGATATGGAAAGATTCACAGACTTAAAATGAGGAGGCTTTTGAGATAGTGTTTGGTCAGCGAGGTGGATGTAGCCTTTTTGGAAGGAGTATCTTCACTATGACAGTGAACACTGGAGCTTGGGCAGTTTCGGGAGAGAGCAGTGTTAACAGGTTTGAGGTGCCTTCTAGATGTCATTTAGTTAGTTATTTGATCCTCACTCTAACTCATCTCAGTGAAGAAGTTATAAAACTCTTGTCCACATTTTTTTTAGGTTTTTTTAAAAATCTTTATTGGTACATTAAATATACACATCATGATTGCACTCCATAATGGGGATTTGTACCAGTATAAGACACAACTTAATTCTCATTTTTTCCCATAGCCCTACCCACCCTACCACCCCCCCATATACATAAAATTTGTTTCCTTACTTTTTTGTTACAGGTTTTTTTTTGAGACAGGGTCTCGCTTTGTGGTTCAGGCTGGCCCTGAGCTCAGCCTCCAACTCACATCACAGCAATCCTCCTGCCTCTGCCTCCCGAGTGCTGGGATGACAGGCGTGAGCCACCATGCCCGGCACTGTGGTATGTGGTACTGATTGCTGCTGGTGTGAGTCTCCACGCCCAGCACTGTTGTACGTAGTTACCAGGGAATCGAACCTGGCCCTTGTGCTTGCAAGACAGGCGCCGGAACCACTGAGCTAAATCCCCAGCCCATCTTGTCCACATTTTTGAAGATGAGGAAACTGAGTGCAAGAGAGGAAAGCATCAAAGCCAGAGCAGAAATCCATTATTCTAACAACCCCTGTGCTCTTTTTTTCCCAGGCCATCTCAAGTTATTTCAAATAATAAAATGAAACCAATATGAAGACTTTTCCCCTCATGTACCAAATGCTTCTCAAACCTCAGAGTTTATGCTCTCAGCAAAGCCCTCACTTCCTGTCTACAGACTTCATCTCCACAACATTGCCACCGAGCTCCTTCCGGGAGGGATTAGAGCTCCCGAGTACCTGACCAGGATTGTTGTTTGTACACAGAGAGCTACTTGGCCTGTTTTTTGTGTGAGGGTCACTGAGTCCAAAAGGCTTCCTGTTTTACTTGTTAGACATCAGAAATACCTGTCAGTGGTGAGTGTATGGAAAGCTGAAATGCTGAGATACTGAGGGAGAGGTAGATGGCCAAAAACCTCATAATGGATAACAATTCAAGGTACACTTCATGTCAAGTAGAGGAAAGTGAGGAGAAGAAATTGAACAAGTGGCAGAATATGAGGTAGAAAGAGAAAGTAGGAGAAAAGAAAACAAAATTTGAAAAGAAAATAAATTTGAGGAACAAGAGAAACAGAAAATAAAGTGATTAAAGGCAAAGGTTGGGGAGGAAACATCCTGGTTCCGAACCAAGACTCTGACATTTACTAGCTGTATGATCTTCGGCAACTTACTTAGTGTCTCTTAAGTGGAGGTAAAATTGCACTAACTGTGTGGGTTTGTGTAAAGATTATAGGGACAGCATGCACGAAATGTCCTGGCCACGCTGTCTGGCATGTGCTAAGCACTTTATAACTGTCAGCAGTTGTTTCCTCCTCATTTCTCCTGCCTCTGTGTCTCCCAACAGCCCCAAACAAGTTTACTCTGGCAAGCTGGATTCATCAACCAGCTACTCAGTCAGTCATGGCTCAGGCAAGTAATACCCTATGAGTTGAAGTAGACCCAAAAGCTACATATGACAGCAGCTAGTAACTGGTCCCTGAGATAATTTTTCTGTTGGTTTGTTTTGTTTTTTGAGACAGGACCTTGCTATGTAGTTCTGGTTGGCCTGGAATTCACTATGTGGCTCAGGCTGGCCCCAAACTTGTGATGATCTTCCTGCCTCAGTCTCCCAAGTGCTGTGATTATAGGCATACACCACCGTGACAACTTTCTTGGGGCCACCTTGCTGCCAACTTGATCTGAGATCAGTCACCTGATCTCAGAGTCACATCTTGAGGTCCATGCTGCTTCTGTGCTGTTTTCTCTTCCCTTCCCTTTCTTTACTCTTCTATGCCACTCCACCATGTTGATTCCTATTCCGAAATTCTACCAGGTCAGTCTGCTTTGTAATACGGCTCTCCTCAGGCTGAAGATTTTATTGTGTTCTAGTTTAGATAGATTCTTTGATGGCTGAGCAGTCTGCTTGCTTAGTTCCTCAACATTCTGCTCCACTCAGCCAGGTTCCTTCCCCTTCTAGGCCAGTGGTTCAGAGAATCCTTTACAGGCCCAGATTTATCTAGCACTCCACTGAAGCCAAATAGCCTGCTCCAGAAATCTGCATGGATTCAATACATCAGTCAGGATAGGCTAGGTTATCCTGCAGTAACAAAGTGTACCCAGTTCTCACTCATGGGAACCGTCCAAAATGGACAGTGGAAGAGCTGATCATCAGTCACTCAACGGTCCGAGGTGCCAGAAGCTCCATTTAAACATGTGCTTCTGTAACCGCTATAACAGGAAAAGGGAATATATGCTTCAAAGATAGCCTCAACTGCTTGTAGGGAATCGACCTTCTGGCAGCAAGGGTATAAGCACCCTCCAGGGGAAGGCCATCAAAGAGGTTTGGTCTCGCAGAGAGATGGTAGGGAGTAGAAGGGGGAGCAGAGGATGGATTTGGGATATATTCTGGAGTAAATCTGATTTCTTGATGGGTTTCATGTGAAAAGCGAGAGAAATAAAAGAGTAAAAGATGATGGGTTTTTAACTTGAACACCTGGACGGATGGCATCCATGCTTAATTGGCACTGAACCACAGAATTTGTGGATTTGTTAAGCTATCCCTCAGTGACAATTGAAAGGAGCTTGAGCTTGGAGTCTGTTATTTTTGTTTTGTTTTGAGGACAAGATCTTACTAAATCGCCCAGGCTGGCTTTGAATTTGTGATCCTCCTTGCCTCAACCCTCCAAATGCTCGCATTGTAGGTGTGCGAAACCACACATAGCCTGGAGTCCTTATTTTAGAGTTTCTCTTCAGCTGTTTCATAACGACCTAACTGACAGAACTTTTTGTTTTTCAAGTGAGCTGTAGGGAAAAGAGACATATACACACCCACACAAACCCATCCACACACATTGTACACCACCCATAGTGCTGTGGCAGTCCTTTTGGGGATCACACGACAGAATGCTGGGGGTCCTTCAGGGCCTTTCAGCACATCCCTGTCAAGACTTTTGCTTCCTATGAACCTTTTGTTAATGATTTTTTTTTTTTTTTTTGGTGTTGAAACACAAACAAGGGAAGCTGCCCCTGCTAGGGCTCCTCCTAGTCACCCTCTTTTGTATTGCTCTGGCCAAGGGATTAACAGCAATCAGTGACCTAGGTGGTCTGAAGGGCCTTTTACCTGTCAAAGTGCCTTTCAGCCTAGGGAAATGCAAAAACACAGAGATAACACATTTATTAAACCAAATGTGCACAATCCAAAGTACCAATCTGTTGCTGTTAAGTGCAGTACCACCTGCACAGCCCATTAGAACAGCAGGGGCTGTGCAAATCTGCACATAAAATGAAGGCATTTTGGCCACCGACCTGTTGGTTGCAGGGAGAGTTAGTTTTACTGGGCTAAACTTGATAGCTTCAGTTTTCCAGGGCCTCAGGGCAGAAGTTTATATCCAAAGTATAAACAGGTGCTAATAGGCTCCATTCAACTGAGGAATTGGCCAGTTGAACACCGCTTCAGGCTGTTTGCTTTAGGAAGGAAGTGAAACAAAAGGAAGGCCTTGAGTCTGGAAGGGGTGGTCTCTATTTCAGTCAGGTCTAGGGCTAGGAAGCAGCGTCTTCGCCAGAAAAAAAGCTAAGAGAATTGTGAGAGGCCAGAGGCTTCCCTTAGACTGGAATTAGGGTCCTGAGAGGAAGTGAGTCTCTCTCCTGCCTGGGAAAAGAGAAGGAGCCTATCTGTTTTTCCTACCACCATTGTCTGTCTCTGTCCTAGAAATTCTGAAAGACAGGTACCACTTGTGAGTATTTTACAGAGACTAAACCATCTTGGTTACACACTGTTCTATACGACAGGCATTGTTACCCTGCTTTACAAAGGGAAAATAGAGCCCTGGAGAGAGGGAGCAATTGGCCCCAGGCTATGTGACTGCCAGGTGGCTGTGCTGGGTTTTGAATCCAGGTTTTTAAACTCTGACACTTGATTACAAATGATGCTGCTTCCCAGGAATAGAGAGAGGCAGGGTTGAGCTCCCTAAACCTAGCTCCTCAGTCACCTGTCAGTCAGCCTAAGGATCTGGCTCCCCTTTAGGGTTCTTCTAGCACTGGGAAGCTGAATTCTCTAGACTTGTTTCCCATTTAGAAACTTAGGCCTTGGTCAGTGGATGACCTTTAAGGGACCTGCTACTTCTGACATTCTATAGACTTAGAAGGGGCAGAGCCCAGCAGTTTTCAATATGTGATCCAGTGAGCCCTAGGGAGCACCTACCAGATATTTTGGGGACTGTTATGTTGGAGACCTGTAGGTGATTTTGTTGAAAGAGGTGCCACTATCTTGTCTTGTCTTGACTTTCCCTCTTCATTCTTTTCACAGTACTAGAGAGAGAACACAGAGCCTCATACCTGCTAGAGAAGTGAGCTACTACTGAGCTGTAGTCCCAGCCCCCAAATCGGCACTTCTAATCACAAACAAAAAATAAACGAAACAACAAATTTAAATCTCCTGAACTAGACAGTGAGAGACAAGTTTGAGTGAAAGTGTCTGCTATGGTAGGAATGGTGATGGTGTGTGTGTGTGTGTGTGTGTGTGTGTGTGTGTGTGTGTGTGTGTGTGTGTGGTAGGAGTTGGGGCGTGGAAGAACAAAAAGTTACGGCTCAAGAGCTCATGTGTCCAGTGGTTAGGCTTTTGGAAGGTGATTGAATCGTGAGGGATAAGATCATAATTTCATGACATTCTTGGCAGGTAATGGAAATTTCAGAGGTAAGACCTAACTGAAGGGGGTGTGATCTTGCGTCTACATCTGTCTGGTCCTTGGCCCTTTCTACTCTTGTGCTCTCTCTCTCTGTCTCTCTGCTTCCTGGCTGGCATGAGATAAGTACCCTTCCAGAGCCAAACTCTTCTGCCAAAATGTTTTTCCCTCATCATAAACTTAAAGGTAGTAGACACACCATTGACTGAAACCTCTGAAACTATGAGCCAAAATAAATTGTTCCTCCTTTAAGGTGTTTATCTCAGGTACTTTGTCATAGCAACAAAAAGTTAATTAACACGAGGAGAAAAGCCAAAACAAAAGAAAACTATAGGATTAGAATTTGAGTCGGTAGTGTGATTTGGTTGACCATTTTAAAAAGAAGTAGAAAGGAAGAAGCAAGCAGTGTTTCTCTGCTCTTAGACTCACTCATAGAATGTACACTTCTTGAGTTCTAAGTACAGATGATCTTCAACTTTCCATGGATTCTGTCCCTATCAACTCATCATAAATTGAAATTGCATTTAATGTACTTGACCTACAGAACAATATAGCTTAGTTTAGCCTACCTTAAAATGTGTTCAGGGCACTTTCACTAACCGACAGTTGGGCAAAATCATCTAATAAAAAGTTTATTTTATAATAATATGTTGAATATTTTATGTAATACATTAAATATCTGCATCCACAAAAACTCTGGCAGTGCAGTGCACTGTAGAGTCTCATCTGTTGCCTTCATGATTATGTGGCTGAGCAGGAGCTGTGGCTTGCTGCTGCTACCCAGCATCATAAGAATATCATTAGTAGCTGGGAAAAGATCCAAACTCAAAATTCAAAGTTGAGTATTTACTGAACTGTATATTGCTTTCACATCATTGTAATGTGAAAAAAATCATTAGTTAAACCATCGTAAGTCAGGGAATGTCTGTATTTTTGTTCCTGTTCTGAAGATGAAGACATTGAGGTTCATAGAGAGAAAATGACTCATCTACGATCACATAGTAGGTAAACTGTGTTGCTGGGATTCAGACTCAGTTCCCTTTGACCTCAAAGCCTATATACCCTGTCCCCATAGGAGCTCCCACTCTAGAGGAGAATGGAGAGTTACAGGTAGACTGATGCCAGGGAAACACAGCATTTTCCTTTGGCAACAAGCAGAGATGTGGGAGTACTTATGGAGAACCAGGAAGTAGGACTCAGGTTCTTAGTGATTAGGGGACTTGAGAGAGGGGCCTGCATCTAGGGATGAGGGGAACCAAAGGAAACTGAGGAAGAGAAATCTGTTCCACAGGACTAAAGGGCAAGAACTGGACCAGGAAATACCTGGACTTGGGCCTGGGTAAAAGAACTCAGAACCATTCAGGACTTGTGTCCTTGAATGGATCAGATGAGACTCTTGGGCTATGCTGTGTATTTCAGAATTGCTGATTGCATCGCAAGAACGATCCTACGTTAAGGTTTTTCTTTTATTTATTAATGTGATAGCATAATGAACATTCATGAACTTACCTTCTAAATTGTGATCTAGAACATTGCTGATAACGTACCGCTTACCAATATGCTTAGCCTATTTTTGTTGATAATTTTGATAAGTGATTGTCTTTTTTTCGGTACTGTCATTATAGTTTCCTTTCTCTGGTGCTGCCAAACCACAAAGGGAAAATTTATCTGTGTCAGTCAGGATGCACTAAGGTTGTGCTGGGTAACAGATAAGTTCAGAATCTGAGTGGCACCTAACGGCAAAGGTTTGTTTCTTTCTCTTGCTTAATGGCTGTGATGAGTTAGCTGAGGGCTCTTGCCTCCATACCTTAAGAGCCAGATGCTTAGAGAAGGTACCCTGCTAAGCATTGCTGGTCACCTTGGCAAAGGGAAAGAGAACTCTGTAAGGCTTCATATTGGCATTGAAGTATTTCAGCCTGCAGTTAATGTATAGTTTACTTACACACCATTGGCCACAACTTGTCATAAGGTCCTACTCAAACATAATGTGTGAGGAAATGTAATCTTACTGTCTATGTACAAGACACAGATGGGAAATACAGTACTACTGATTCTCATAGCTTCTTTGCCCACTTTGGAGCAACATGTGGACATGACCTGTTTTTATCTGATAAGGTTCTAGAGAAGAAAGGGATAGTATGAGCAAGGTTGAGGAAGCCCCCCCTAAGTTTTGCCCTTTCTTGTATCCTCTCAGATGATATACTAAGACAACCTATCTTGTTCTGCACACATTTCCCAACCATAGCCCCTTTCTCTTTGAAAGTTTGCAATTCTTTTCTACCTTTCCTGTCTGTGTTTCATGGATTCAAAGCATACCTAGACATCTGACTGTGGGATCTGACTAGAATTTCACATGAGTTCTCATCTTGATTGCTGCTTCCCCATGTGCAATGTCTCAGATAACCAAGGAGCTGCTGCTAACTCATTTGGAACAGTACTTGACGGTGGTGGGACTGGATTCTGTGCCAAGTGGTGAGGGGAGGAGAAGACGGGCCTGGTGAGTCATCATTGTTATTTCTGTTGCATTCCCATCCATCCTGCAGAGCTATTAAAAGAGCGACTAAGAAATAGCTCGACTCTAGTTCTAAAAGTCAAGTGATAACTCAAATTCAGAAAGCAAAGCCAGTTTACGAAATAGAGCAGCACAAGGAAGCTGGCTTTTGGCCTCACTGCTGGGAAGAAAGGTCTGAGCTGCTAGGTGTGTACTTGGCCTCTGGGCAAGGCAGTTTTCCCCAGGTTGCTTCCTCTGACCACTGAGTGTATTTTGGAGAAAGGAAAGTGAAGAGAAAGGGTGTTGGCACAGTTTATATACACATGGCATTTGCCAAACTGGGCCAGGCAAGGGGGTGGGTGCAAAGTCTCACAGAATTTAGAGTCTTATGAGGAAGGAAATGTGAATAAGCTGGACATAGTAGTACATACCTGTAATCCTGGCACTCAAGAGACTGAGGCAGGAGGATTGTGATTCGTAGTAAATTCAAGGCCAACCTGGACTACTTGGTGAAATACTGTCTCACACACACAAAAAGAAAATAAAGAAAAGAGAAAGAAAGAAGATGGGGATAGAAGTGTCTTTATAAGATTGAATAAAGGATTAGAGAGTCAAGGCTAGCTTCGCTCATCCAGGGAGGGAATGGTCTTAACTTAGCCAGAGACTGAAAGATAAGTAGGTGGAAGCCATGTGAAGGCAGATGAAAAAGAAGGAAATTTCAGAAAGTTAAGAAGTAGAGGGGAGTATGGGAAGAACTAAGCCTGCACAGGCAGTCAGAGACTAGATTATAAAGCACCAAGTGAGTCTGGTTTGGATGTTATCTTGAGAGAAGCAGGGAACCATGGAATGGTGCTATAGGTTGGATCTTGAATGTCTGTGTTAAAAACCTGGCCCTCAGCCTATGATGTTATTAGGAGGTGGTAGACTGTGTATGAGGTGGGGCCTAGTATAAGGAATTTAGGTCCCTGGAGATATGCTGTTAAAGGGCGTATTGAGACCACAGCCTCTTCCTCACTCTTTATTTCCTGACCACCATGAGGTGAGTAGCTTCCTCTAATACACACTCCTACCATGATGTAGTGCCTCACCATAGGCCCTAAAGCAATGGGCCAAACAACAATAGAAGCCTACCAGACTGTGAGGCAAAATAAATCTTTCTTCTTTTTAAATTGTTTATCTTAGGTATTGTTATAGTAATGCAAAGCTGAGTGTTATGGCTTATATCTAGATGCCTCCCCCAAACCTTATGTGCTCATAGGTGGGACTTTTGAGAGGTGGCTGAATCATGGGATTCACTGGGATTGGGGGTGTATAATAAATAAATTGATATATCATAGTTTAGGGTGTGAATAATGGAAGCCTCACTCTCAGTTTGGGTGGCACCAGTCAATGGACTTGTAGCCTGGATAGGCCATAAAGGGAAAGATGGAAGGCAGGCTTTGCTGCTTGCTGCCTTCTGTCTGCTCTGCTATGGACTATTTCTCCTCTGTGATGCCCCTCTGCCATGCCACTTTGCCTTGAAGCCATGTAAGTATGGACTGAATCCTCTGCAAACTGTGAGCTAAAGTAAACCTTTCCTCTTTTTACTTGTGAGTATTGTGCTTTTTCTCTCAGCCATGAGAAAATAACTAAGATAACAACTAATCCAAATGACTTGCTATTCAGCTCTGACTTGTTTTCTAGATACCCCTGCAGAAGAAATATGGAAGGTGGATGGGAAGTGGTGACACTGAAGGCCGGGAATTAGATAAAAGATGACACTGACCTGGTTATGATAAATGTAGTGGAAAAGGAAAAAAATGAATGGATCAGAGGCATGCTATAAGGTAGAACAGAGTGATGTGGAGAGTGAAGGAAAGTCAGATCATAGTGATAGCAGTTAGTAGTATGGTACTTAACAGCAGTGGCTCTGAAGTTACATTGCCCGGAGTTTGAATCTCAGATCTGTTACTGATTTACTGTGCCCTCAGACAAGTTTCTTAGCTCCTGTGCCTCAGTTTTCTTACCTATAACATGAGGGTATTGGTACTACTCTCCTTATAGTTATTAAGTGAAGTAATACATATAAAATTCTTTGAATTAGGGCCGGGGAGTTAGCTCAGTGGTTCCAGCGCCTGTCTTGCAAGCCAAGGACCCAGGTTCGATTCCCCGGTGACCACATAACAAACTGGGTGTGGAGACCCACACCCAGCAGCAACCAGTACCACATACTACAGTGCCGGGCGTGGTGGCTCACGTCTGTAATCCCAGCACTCGGGAGGCAGAGGCAGGAGGATTGTGATGTGAGTTGGAGGCTGAGCTCGGGGCCAGCCTGAACCACAAAGCGAGACCCTGTCTCCAAAAACCTAAAAAAAAAAAAAAAAAAAAAAATTTCTTTGAATTAGATCTAGTTATAGAAATTATGTTATAATAGATCTTATTATCTTATTACCAAATCCAGTATGGAAATTATTTGATAAATATTAGTTGTTGTAGGCAACAGAGAAGAGGAATAGGCTTCACCTGAATGGTAATGTGTTCAGTTCTTGGCATGTCAACTTTAGGTTATTGTCACTTACTTTTCTCAGTGGTGAGACAAAATACCCAATATCCAAAGTTAAAGGATGAAATTTGTATTTTAGCTCATAGTTGGCTGGCTCCAAGGCAAGGTGGTATGGCAGAGTTAGACCTTCTGTCATCACAGAAGAAGACCTCAGTTAGACCTCAGATGCCATCACTAGGCCTCCAAGGCAAGGTGGTATGGCAGAGTTAGACCTTCTGTCATCACAGAAGAAAAACAGTTCATGGCTACAAACCTTTTGGGTAATGCCACCCACACCCAGGATGAGGCTTCTGTCTTCAGTAAATCCATTCAGCCACACTTAGCACTATGCTAATTCTAATCAGTGGACTAATTTAATACCACATGTTCTTAATCCCAGTATCACACAATTTACATCCAGCAAGCTCCGAAAAGCCCTATCCATGTAGTGTATGAGGCTTTGTTGGGGGGACTTCTAGATATAATCCGTAACAGGTTAACTGTGGGGCACTCAAGTGGAAACTGACTGTATGGATGTGAGGTTTAGAGACATTTTGGCCGGAATTATGAGATAAGTGTGAGTCATCAATTTATAGGTAGTAAAACCTCGGTATAGATACTGAAACCTCAGTAGATTGTGCAGGGAGAGTTTGGAGAATGAAAAGGCAGCTTAGGAGAAAGTCCCAGGAAACCTCAACATCTGTGGTAAAGGAGCCAGATGAGGAGGCTGAGCCGTGACTAGAAAGGTAGGAAAAAGCAGGAGAAAGCATAGCATTACTGAGGCTAAGATAAGAGAATGTCTCAAGATGAAAGCAGTGGCTAAGGGTGGCAGTGCTTCAGAGAAGCCTGTATAAGGGAAGATCTGAGAAACAATAATGAGTTTTAGGTGCTAGGAAGTCACTGGTACAAATGGTTGCAGGAATGGTGGAACTGGCTGTCAGACCATGTTTATCCATGAAAGGGAACTAAAGCCGATGATTGAGAGTCACAGGAGAAGAGAGGACGCACTTGAGTCCTAAGGGAAGGAGGCTAACAGTTGAGAGGGAGAGGCGGGCACAGGCCCTGGGGTGGTGGTAAGAGGTAGAAAGCAGAGTACAAGCATGGAATTAGGCCCCAGGGGGAGAAATCAAGAGAAGGAAGGTGGAAAGAAGGATACAGTGAGTGAACTTGAAGATTTGGCCAAGGGAACTTACTGCCTGATGGCTTTCCCTGTTAAATTGAGTGAGTGGAAATCAGTGTGTACATTCCTAAAAATATCAAGACTAGAGGTTTGATTTGACTCAGGTATCCCCTTTCTCACTGTCTTCCTGAAAGAATTAGAAACATCATACCAAAGTAGTATATGCATACCCATGTTCACAGCAGTACCTGGAAATAACCAAGATATGGCTTTTTTATACAATAGAGTACTATTAAGCCACCAAGAAGTGTAAATTGGAGATGTTTCTAGCTAAATGGATGCACCTAGACACCATACTCTTAGATAAATCAGACACATGTGTAAATATTGCATTCTTTGGTGTGAGAAACTGAAAGTGTAAATAAGGACTAAAATGTATAATAGATATTTTGATAGGAAGAAAGGGTTCAAATGGGAAGAGACACAAGAAGGGGAAGAGGGAAAGAAAGAAAAAAAAAGGAAACAAAGCTCTTGTAACTAAGAAGGGGAAGAGAGGTTGAAGGGAGGGGAGAGAAATGGGGGAAATATGAATCAAGATATATCATTTCCAGAGGGGAAGAGAATGCCCGACAGGGTCTCAGAATGACCATACCCCGCCATGTTGAATCTCATTGTATTTATTGTGGTTCTCATCATGAAGTTGGGATATTTTTGCCAAGTGGTGCTTAGTGGTCCTGGGAGAAGAGCAGAAAGGGTAGACATTTGGATTTGTGAAAGTCTTGCGATTTGCAGTATAGGCAAACAATGGGGAATAGCTTAAGAAAAGTGAGGTTATTGGCAAGTGGGCAGTTGAAATGATCGGCTACAATTGTCCTTCTATCTGATTCAGAGGCTCTTTTTCTTCTACTGGCAGTAATTTCTCTGTATTCTCTACTTCTGCTCACTCAAGACTTTTGTCCTGCCCCCTGGCTTCTGCCGTGTGCTCATGTGCCGTGTGCACATGTACATATGTGTGTGTGTCTACTTCTGCCTCCATGACTGAAAAAGCACCCTTTCCATGTCTCATATTTAGAGTCCACAGGAGAGACTCAGAGGTTCCACTGGTCATTGTCTCCTATGTGGACAGATAGCTCAAGCTACCCCTAAGCTACTGGCCAACCTGTAGATTTTCTGTCCACAGTCAGAAACACATGTCTGGTCCAGGTAGCTGTAGCAGTGTCAACAATCTTCTAAAGGTGTTGTGGGAGGCAGAATGGTTAATATTTGCACTCAGGAACAAGACTCCTGGGCTTGAATACAACAAGCTGTCCCACTTACTGTGTGGCTTTAGGCAGTTTACTTGCCCTCTCTGATCCGCTGTTTCCTCAGTTCTAAAATGGATTCAATGAGAGCACCTGCCTCATGCGGTCTTTGTAAGAATAGAATAATACATGACAAGCACTTAGCACAATGCCCATCCCACCATTATTTCCCTGTAAGGGTTATTTATTATGATTATGTTCATTTTACCAGGAGAGTTGGTACTGACAGACTTTTGGTAAAATGTTAGGAGAAGGGAGAATCCAAACTCTCCCACCATTAGACAAACACAGTGTTCTTTCCTTCACTTCATCCCCTTGCCATTTTCTGGTCTTCTGCCACTTCTCCAGAGAATGTTTTTACTGCGTAAGATCTAAAGGCCTGAAGCCTTTGGACCACTGAGTCCACCATGGGCTGGGACCCCGCTGCTGGGTCTGGTCTGCTTATTGTCAGCTGGGGAGGAATCCTGGCAGCCCCGGCTCCCTGGCTCAGTCCTTGGTTTCTATGAGTCATTCTCTTCTTATACTAAGCCCAGCTCAGATTTGGAAGGGGGCTGGGGGAGCGGAGGCGGAGAGGGGAGGGAAGGGAGGGGAGGAGGCAGGCTGTAACTTAGTTTCATTCTGAGCTCTCAGCTCAAGTTGCAGGAGTCCTTCCTTGGAGGCCTAGTGATGGCATCTGAGGTCTAACTGTAAACACACTGCTTTAGAGGATGCTTGGCTTGCTCTGGCTCTTGCACCTTGACCAGCTGTCTGGAGACTGTCCCTACCAGGCCCTGAAAAGAATGTAAATTGCTGACTTGGAAAGGATGTGGATTCAAGAATCCCACTGCTCAGATTAGGCTCCTAAAACTACTTCACCTTCGGACCGGGGATGTAGCTCAGTGGTTCTGGCGCCTGTCTTGCAAGCGCAAGGACCCGGGTTCAATCCCCGGTAACCACATAACAATACTGGGTGTGGAGACTCACCCCAGCGGCAACCAATACCACATACCAGTGCCGGGCGTGGTGGCTCACGTGCCTGTAATCCCAGCACTCGGGAGGCAGAGGCAGGAGGATTGCTGTGATGTGAGTTTGAGGCTGAGCTCAGCGCCAGCCTGAACCACAAAGCGAGACCCTGTCTCAAAAAAAAAAAAAAAAAAAAAAAAACTACTTCACCTTCAAAGAACAGGTCCCTCATCACTTGTGTCTGAGCTGGTGGTTTTCTTTCTGTTTTTTCTTTTTCCTTTTTTTGAGATAGGATCTTGCTTTGTAGTTCAGACTGGCCCTGAACTCACTATATAGCACAGGTCACCCTTAAACTCACAGCAGTCCACCTGCCTCTGCCTCCTGAGTGCTGGGATTACAGGTATGAGCCACCACGCCCAGCTGAGCTGGTGGTTTTCTAAGGCTGATAGCCAGGTCAACTAGTAGCACATGGAATAATTTCAACTGGTATATGACTGAACTTTTTGACTTTAATGTGTTTTAGAAAAACTTTACCATATTAAAGCCGGTAGCTTTAAAGATAATGTTACTTAGAACCATGCTCATTTTTTTTCTTTTTTTTTTTTAAAGAAGGCTTATTTAACAGAAATATTAACTAGGTCAGTGGTATAGTTGTTAAGCATTTTGCAGTCACAAAGATGATTGAAGTCTGTGAATCACTAGGCATAACTGAATGAGACTGCTTTTTCTGCTGCCTCTCTTGTCCCACACCCCAGACTTGGGGCTTCTGCTTGGAGAACTGTCTAGTAGACATAATAATCTGCTAGTCAGCTGTCGTCTCAACAGGTCAGAGTCCAAAGTCTTGACTTTTCTTGACTTTCTGGTCCCTCTGTTGAGGAATCTAAACTTTCTCTCCTTTCCTCCTTTCTACTCCCTTGCCTCCTTGCATTTCCTCTTTCTTCTTACCTGTCTGTCCCTCCCCGACCCCCTAATTCTCCTTCCTTTTCCTTGATTACAATCATTACTCTGACCAATTTGTTAGTTCTTCCTTCAGAGTATCTGTTGCATGGTGCTCTTCTAGCTGTCGTCACCTATTTGAGAACCACAACCTCAGCCTGCACCTTGCCATCCAATTAATCTTCCTCAAGTCCTACTGTCACCACACATTCCTACTGCACTGGCTTTCCACCGAGTATCAGTTCACAGCCAAATTCCTCAGTGAGTACATCTTCATCTTGCATGGCTCCAACCTATGACCTGCTCCTATCTCTCATTTCCTTTCTAGGATCCATCTACGTCTTTATGGTTCCTCAGAGACACTATGCATGCTTCTAACTCTCTTTCCTATATACTTTAGCTAAAATAGTCTCCTTAGTCTTTTCCATTCAGTTATGTACTTAGTTTTTATATATGCTGGTTTCTGTTTGTTTTGCATCTCCCTCAGTGGACTCAGCTTGCTGAGTCACAACTGTGTACTTTACATTTCTTTTATATCCTCTTTGGTACTTAGCAAAGTGCCAGACAAATAGTAGGTATAACTGGTTCTGGTTTGGGTTGAAAGTAACAGAAAATGCAGCCTGCAGTAACTTAAGCAAATAGAACTGTTTCTCTTTTCCATGTAAGAAAGAGTTTATAGGCAGGTGTTGCCTACACTACTATCTGTGGTGAACTGGTGTTCGTACTCATACTTGTTGTCCTGTGATCGCAAGATAGCTGCTGTGTCTGTAAGTATTATGTCTGCATCCCAGCAAGGACAAGCCAGAAGAGGCAAAGGCCTTGTCCTTAGTGGCCTTTGTCGTGTTATTTGGGAGGAGGAGATTTCCTAGGAGATTGCCTCTCATTAACCAGAATGGGGACACAAGTTCCCTCTTAGAGCAATGGCCTGTGTGGATCATTTATAATTGAATGCTGGCCTGGGAGTTGGATCTTCTCTGTCTGAGATGAAAGGATCTCTGGTAACTAACCTGAGAAAATTGGAGTTCTGTTAGTGAGCAAGAAGGTTCAGAGTATAGCTGTTAGGAGAATAATAACCAGCATTGTCTATCACAGGGCTCAATACAGAGTGGTTTACCAAACAAATGCCCTAGTGGTTTACCAAACAAATGCTCTAGTCCTGAGTCAACTTTTGAGGTTTCCAGGAAAATCTATACTTTCTGTGCCTACACACTGATACTGAAGTATGCTTGATTCCCTGTTGAAAGGTCACACTGACGATGTGGGCTTTCTCAGCTTTCTTTTCTTCCACCGAAAAGAAAATCCTGGGCAGAGCATGGTGCTGTCCATTTGGTACACTGCTGGCTGAGGAGCTCCTCCCCAGGGCCCTCCTTCAAGGACTGAGGGTGTAGTGAATGGACAGCCTGCTCCTTCATGGAAGAAATCATCCCTGCATTTGATTCTTTAGTTTTTAATATGTCTTCTGAAGTGGTTCCGAAATTAAATTTGCATCCAAAGAAAACAATCCAGAAGAGGAACCTTCCAAAAGCAAGTTGTACAAAGTGCTATTTATTATATCAACAAACAGATATAACCTAAACAGCCACTAATGGAGATTTGATGAAGGAGACTCTGAGTTTTAGTACATTATGAGTTTATATAATGTGGCCACCGAACATGACAACTGTGTGAACTTTGCTGGTACAAGAAAATGTGTGTGTGGGCTGGGCATTTAGCTCAAGTGGCACTGCACCTACTTTGGACGCATAGGGGCCGGAGTTTAATTCCTGATACTGCAAAAACAAAACAAAACACAAAAGGCAAAGAAGAAAATGTATGTGTGGGATAATATTAAGTAGAAAAGACAGAACAAGGTTATAGGCACACACTGCCTATAAAATGTGTAGTGTGCTTTGAGAAAGACCAGAAGGCAGCTGCCCAGTTTGAAATCACAAGCATTTGGTGACCAAGGTCTATTACTGATATTAAGTGCCAACTCTGGCAGTGATCAGAGGGGAGCTCCAGTTCAGTGCGAGCTGCAGAAACGAACCTGGTCCAGATGAGATGGGAAATCCAACATAGTTTCCTTCCTTCGCCATCTGGCAAGAAAGGTTAAGATAGATCTTGTGAACTTGAACTTGGGCCTTTTGTCTAGAAGACTACGTTCCAGCTGTGGAAAGGGAGATACAGTCTCCAGAAGGCCCCCCTCAGTCTGCCTCCCTGCTTAGAAGACGTTTTTTTTCTCACTCCCTGCTTTCTGGATTTCGATGAAGACTCCACTCCTATTCCAGAACAGTGTGTGCTACTTTGTGGAGACACAGTGTGAGTTCATTTCTGTGGTTTCTTGGCATGGCCTGTGCTCCCCTGTCCTTCCACTCATCCCAGATTTTACACTGTAAATATGTGGATGGGGTGAAAAGAAAAGCCAGATCACCCCTTCTAGGCTGCTCCACTGGAGGCTGTGCCAAGGGTGTGTTGTTGATACAGAGGATAGTTCTCTCCCATGAGTTTACTGAAGATTTTTTTTTTTTTTGCTGGTTCAGGTTTTCCAGCTTTATTTGAGACTGAAGAAGGAGGGAAGCCGGATGGGTGTGTAGATGGGCTAGCAGTGAGGAGAGACTTGTTTTTCTCTTCTTTCTTATTTTATGAAACAATCAAAATTTCATAACAAAATAACAAGAGAATAACAAGTCAATACACCATGTTTCATTATTGTCAAAAGTAGTTGGTCAAAGTATAAGACATAGACACAAAAGATTTTTACAAAAAGGAAACAAACATGGGCCAGGGATTTAGCTCATTTGTTCTGGCATCTGCCTAGCAAGAACAAGGTCCTGAGTTCAGTCCCTGGTACCACATACCACAGTGCCAGGCATGGTGACTCACACCCACCAACAATCAGTACCACATATCACAGTGCCCAGCGTGGTGACTCAGGCCTGTAAGCCCAGCACTGGGGAGGCAGAGGCAGGAGGATAACTATGAGTTTGAGACTAGCCTGGGCTACATAGTGAGTTCAAGGCCTGAATTAGAAAGAGAGACCCTGTTTCAAAAAACTTAAAAAAAAAAAAAGAAGAAACAAACAGAGCCAGGGATTTATTGCAATGGCGCTGCCACGGCCTGCCTTCAAATGCAAGGTCTTGAATTTTGTCCTTGGTACTGCAAGACAAAATAGAACAAAACAAAATGAAGAAACAAGCATATAATAGCATGTCTTTATTTTCAGTGAATTAAGATAAACTAGTAAAACTGCATAAATGAAACAAATTAGCATATATATTAAAATATGTTGAAACAGTGGCATGGGCAGTTTTGTGAAGTATTTTAACTCCCTACTTCTTATTTATCTTTCTTTTCTCTTGTACTTTGTGTGTGTGTGTATTTATCATATAAGGGAAACAATGCAATATTTGATCTTATGTATCTGACTTATTTCTCAAGTTGCATCCCTTTACCTGTGAATGCCTCACTTTATCTTTCTTTATGGCAGAGTAGTACTCTATTGTATACAAATACCACATTTTCCTTATCCACTAATTGATGGACATGTATGCTGTTTCCAAGATCTAGCCATTATAAATTATGTGACTATGAACATCGATATGCATATATCTCTGTAATATTGATGTCTTTAACTCTTTGGGGAAGATATCTAGGAGGGGTGTAGCTAGGTCAAATGGAATTTCTATTTTTTTTTTTTTGAGGACTCTCCGTACTGATTTCCACAGTGATATACTAGTTTACATTCTCGACAGTGTAGATGAGTTCCTTTTTTCCCACATCCTTGCCAGCTTTTATTATTATTAGACTTTTATTTATTTATTTATTTTAGGTTTTTTTTGAGACAGGGTCTCACTTTGTAGTTCAGGCTGGCCCTGAGCTCAGCCTCAGACTCATATCACAGCAATCCTCCTGCCTCTGCCTCCCGAGTGCTGGGATGACAGGCGTGAGCCACCACACCCGGCATTGTGGTATGTAGGGCTGATTGCTGCTGGGTGTGAGAGTCTCCACACCCAGTACTGTATGTAGTTAACCTGGGATTGAACCAGGTCCTTGCGCTTGCAAGACAGGCGCCAGAACCACTGAGCTAAATCCCTGGCCCTATTATTAGACTTTTTGATGGTAGCCATTCTTCCTGAGGAAAGATAGTATCTAAATGTAATTTTAATTTGCATTTCTCTAATGACCAGCAATATTAAACATTTTTTCATATAATATTTATTGGCCATTTGTACCTCTTCTGAGAAGGATTTATTCATTTTGGTTGCCCACATTTGTCTTTTATTTTGGAGACTCTACTTTTTTGAGTTGTTTATATATTCTATATGTAGTCCTCTTTCCAAGGAGTAGCTGGCAAAAGTTTTCAACATTCTATAGACTGTTTCTTTACTCTGTTGGTTTTTTGTTTTATTTTTTGCCATGCAGATGCTTTTTAATTTAATATGATCCCATTTGTTGATTCTCAGTGTTATTTCCTGGGCCATTTGGGTTCTATTCAAAAAGCTCTTGCTTATGCATGTGTCTTCAAGAGTTGCACCTGTTTTATCTTCCAACAGATTATCTATTTTGTTACTTAGATCTTTGATTCATTTGTATTTCAGTTTAGTATATGGTGAGAGATGAGTCTAGAGTCAGTCTTTTGCATGTGAATATCCAGTTTTCCCAGAAGCATTTATTAGAGGCTATCTTTCCTCCAGTGTTATGTTTTGGGCCTCTTTGTCAAAGATCAAATAACTATGTGCCTGGGCTTGTTTCTCCTTCTTTTTTGCATTTCATCAATCTGCATGCCTGTTTTGTGCCAGTACAGTGCTGTTTAATCAGTGTAGCTCCAAGTCTGAGGTTGTGATGCCACTCGCTTTGCTTTTGATACTAATGGTTGACTTTGCTGTTCTGGGTCTCTTCTGCTTCCATATGAATTTTAAGATTCTTTTTAAAAATTTATTTATTTATTTGTTTTGAGACAAGGTCTCGGTTTGTAGTGCAGGCTGGTCCTGACCTCACTATGTGGCCCAGGCGAGCCTCGAACTCATAGTAATCCTCCTGTTTCTGTGCCCCAAGTGCTGGCTATGAGCCAACATGCCCAGCACTGTGGTATGTGGTACTGAGATTGAACTCGGGACCTGTGCTTCTGAGGCAGACACCGGAACCACTGAGCTAAATCCCTGGCTCAATTTTATTATTCTTTTGTGAAAAATGTTATTAGTATTTTGATTGGGATTGCATTAAATTTATGTATCAGTTTTGGAGGTACAGCCATTTTGATTATATTGGTTCTGCGTATCCAGGAACAGGAGCTATCTTTCCAATTTCTGATGTTTTCTTCAATTGGCTTTTTCAGAGTGATATAATTTTCATCCCAGTATTTTCATTTTCTTGGTTAGAATACTTATTTAATTTTTTGATGCTATTATACATGATATTTTTCCTAGTTTCTTTTCCAGTGAGTTCATTATTAGTGTATTGCCATACTATTGATTTTTGTTTTTGATTTTGCAACTTGCTATATTGCTAAATTTGGTAATTAATTCTGGGAATCTTTTGGGTCTTCTAAGTAAAGGATTCTGTGATCTGCAAATAATGATATGCTGGCTTTGTTTTTTCCTATATATACACACCTTCTATTTCTTTCTCTTGCCTGATTGCTCTGGCTCATGGGTTTTTTGTTTTGTTTTTTTTTTTTTTTAGACAGGGTCTTGCTTTTATAATTAAGGCTGGCCATGTGCTCAGCCTTGAACTCACAGCAATCCTCCTGCCTCTGCCTCTCAGGTGCTGAGATTACAGATATGAGTCACCATGCTGGGCACTGTGGTATGTGAGTGCTGATTGCTGGTGGGTGTGAGTCTCCACACCCAGCATTGTTGTATGTGGTTACCGGGGATCGAACCCCGGCCCTTGCACTTGTAAGGCAGGTGCCCGAACCACTGAGCTAAATCCCTGGCCCATCTGGCTCAGGTTTTGAACAAGATTGGTTATAATGGACATTTTCATATTGTTCCTGATTTTAGAGGGAAAGTTTTTAGCTTTTACTAATCTAATATGATGTTGACAACAGGTTGGTCATCAATGATTTTTATTAGATTGAGATAAGGTCCTTCTATACCTATCTTCTTCAGTTTTTTAAAATCATGAATGCATTTGGACATTGTCAAAGGCTTTGCCTGTGTCTCTTCTGATGATCATGTGATTTTTGTCTCTGCTTCTGTTTATGTGATGAATTGTGTGTATTGATTTGTATATACTGAAGCCTCCTTGCATCTGTGAGATGGGCACCTACTTGGTCATAGTGTATGACCTTTCTGATGATTTGTTACATTCTGTTCACCAATATCTTCTTAAGTATTTTTGCATCTCTGCTCATGAGAGAGATTAACCTGCAGTTGTTTCTTGGCTGGATACTTGCCAGGTTTAGGGATCAGGATAATGTTAGCTTTTGAGAATGATTTTGGAAGTACTCCTTCCCTTTCAATTTCACTGAAGAGTTTGAGGAGTTTTGGTGTTAGATCTTCCCTGAAGTTCTTATAGAATTTGGCTGTAAATCCATCGTGTCTGGGCTTCTCTCAGTTGGTGGTTTTTTAAAATTACTGCTTCAATTTCATTGCTTATTACTGGATTATTCAATATCTTTAAGTATTCTTGGTTCAGTTTTAGTAATTCATATGTATTGAGGAATTTTTCCATTTCTTCTGAGTTCTCTTAATTTTTTGACATGTTTGTGAAGTAGTAGCTAATCATATTTTGGATTTTGGGGATGTTGAAATTTCACCTTTTTCATATCTAATTATATTGAATTGTATCTTTTGTTTTTTGGTAAGATTGCATAAGGACATTTTTATTTTATTTGTTCTTTCAAAAAATCAGGAAAAAACAGAAACAAAGTTTATGTATATAGAGAAGGAGGAGTTGAAGGGAGAGTACAGGAATGGGAAAAATAATAATCAAGATATATTATATACAGGTACAAATTCTCAATGATGTATGATCGTAAGTTCTATCTAAAATGTACCAATAAATTCAATAAAAATTCAGCTCTTTGATTCATTGATTCTTTGGTTTTTTTTAATCTCCATTTCATTATTTTTCTGCTCTGATCTTTATAATTTCCTTCCTTGTACAAGCTGCAAATTTAGATTTTTCTTGTTTTTTAAGTACCTGGTTCTTTAAGGAGTGAGCTACAGTATTGTTTATGACCTCAGGAAAATTCAGATATTGGTGTAGAGAGAAAATCAGTTGACAGCACAACTATGTTACCTGGGCTATAGTAGTAAAATCAGAGACAACAATGGCATCAAATGTCACCTGGATACTGAAAAACACCAAGAACCACCCAACACTCCCCTTAACCTGAGCAAAGAGGTGTACGATTTCAGTGAAGTCACTCAGGCCACCCAGATACTGACTTACAGAAATTTAGACCACTATTTTGTGCTAGATGTAGGCAGTGCTGTGAGAGCTCAAACCTGCCACTGGACTAAATGCCATACTGTTTAGGTCCACGCCTAGAAGATGATACCCACCAAAGTTGCCCTCCCACCGGAGTGTACAGGTCCTGTGATCTTCCTGGCCTTAGTCCAAGCTTCCAGGCTGATCCCAGGAGATCTCTATTTAGCTCTCCAGCTCCCCAAGGATGCCTCTCACATAGTCTTGATGGTAGGGTAACAGTTTGGTCTTGGAGTGAAACTTCCCTCCTGGGTGTTGGTCTTATCTTCAGTGAAATGAGCCTTCCAGTTTTTACCTCTGCTGCTCTGTGGTGTGGAGAACTAGGAGCAGAGCTGGCTAGGAGTTGACAGTTTGGTTATTCTCCTCCTGCCTCCTGCCCAGGTCACATGAGGCTTGGGGCTGGTGGAGGTATTGGCAGGGGTGGGTGCTTTTCTCTTTTCCTACCCAGGTCCTACATGACAACATCTGCCATTTATTGCACATTTACTTTGTATTGTGTGCTTTACCCATGTGATGTCATTCGTCCTCCCAATAGTTTAGCCAAAAAGACTAGGATGAAGTGCATCAGATGTGAAGAGACATGGTCTAAGATGACCCAGAACTTCTCATGTGCTATAAAACCCACAGCCTTGAGGCATGGCCAGAAGGCACGGATGCTTGTTGGTAGCAGGGTTATTTTCCAAATCATTCCCTGATATTTTGGAGAAGGAAAGCAAAGAACTTAGGGAACTAATATGTATATATTATTGAATGCTTACTAGGAGCCTGGCCTCATGCTAGCGACATTCATAAATTGTGATATTCATTGATGCTACCTTGTGATACTATGACCCATTCAAGTTATCTGTAGACTCTCTGCTTCCCTGTGAGCTCCTTGAGGATAAGGAGCATGCAATCATTGATTTGTATCAGTAGAATGCAGGGTGCATACTTAATAAATATTTTGATCTTTTAAAAAGTATTTTTAATTTTGTGGTGCTGGGGATGGAACCCAGGGCTATGCACATGCTAGGCAAGCACTCTGTCACTGAATTACACCCTCAGTGGTTGAATGGAATTGATGACACCGCCGTGTGAAGGCAGCAGAGTAAAGGAGAGCTACCCCAGGACTTGGGGTCTTCACTGCCTCTGTGGCCTCGGTGTCCTCAGGTGTAAAATGGAGATAATGGGATCTGCATTCCAGAAGGCTGTGAGCATGTGAGATGTCTTGGCCACCTCCAAAGTGCCATCCAAACTGGTGCAAGATGAGCATCACACAGACTCCAAACCAGACTTTTAGTTGTTTCATTGTCATCCAGGCCTGCAGTTCCCCAATGCAAATTGGTGTTAACCTGCCACAAATTTTTTACTATCCTGTGTGAAAAAGGGAGAATAATAATGATGTAGTTATTCATGAAGCCAAATCTATTCAGTTTTTATAATTATAAAAATAAGTATCTTGGGTTACGGATTTAGCTCAGTGGTTCTGGCATCAGCCTGGCAAGAGCATGGTTCCTAGTTCGAGCCCCAGTAACCACATACCACAGTGCTGGGCATGGTGACTCACGCCTGTAATTCCAGCACTCAAGAGGCAGAGGCAGGAGGATTGCTGTGATGTGAGTTTGAGGCTGAGTTCAGGGCCAGCCTGAACCACAAAAAGCGAGACCCTGTCTCAAAAAAAAAAGTATCTTTTTGTTGTTTAAACCACCTTTTGGTTTCAGCTATTATTATTATTATTATTATTATTATTATTATTATTATTATTATTATTTTATTCAGTGGATATTAGTTGTTTTAAAATGTCCTTGTTTGGTCACATAAAATGTTCCCAACGACTGCAGTGGTACAGGCCTCTGAGAAAGAGAACTTTGAGCTTGCTTGAGTGACAAGGTCTTTGGGGTGGGCTGAATAGGAGTGCCTTAGGATGGGAAAGCCACAGCTTGGGTGGGTCTGGACACGGTGAGTGCGACTCAGTGGCTCGGCCTGACTGAGCTTCCCGACCAGAGCAGTGCTGAGCAGAGCTGCTCTCACATAAGGCTGAGAACTCCAGGCCACCATGTCCTACATGACTGAGCCCTCCCACCTAAGCCCCAAAGTGGCTGCTGCTGCATCCTCTCAGGCCCTTGCTGACGCCATCGTCACACTCCATATCAGATCCCCAACTGGCCTTCTCACTTCGGCTTCTCTCCTCTCCTGCCCAAACAGCTTTAGTGAGGAAGGACTCATTAACCCTGGGTGTGGGAACGCCAGGAGCTCACACAGGCACACGGAAACTCTAAATCCACCCTCCCCCTCGGCACTCCTAGCCACACACGGAGTGGGGGCAGAGGTGGGGGACAGGCTGGTTTCTTTCCCGGAGAGACCACATGACCTGCATGGGGGTGGGGTGGGGAGAGGCATCCTGGGGTTTGATGCTTGACCTCTGGCCTCTCCAGACCGTACCATTGCCTGCAGCAGCAGCAGGAAGCCCCAGGCTCCCGGTTCCAGGGTGTCCTGGAGCCAAGAGCCTCACCACCTGAGCATGCGTCTTTGCATTCCAAGAGATAGGTCTGGATTATCCATTTCTGGGATTTCTCTGGACTTCTGCTCTATCCATCAGAGTTTTTTTCTCCATCTGGAATCCTTTGGCCAGTGGGTGTAGCCATAAAGTAGTTCAGTGAGGGATAGAGGCCAGATACCTGCTGGTTGCCCATCTGGCCCAGGAAAGAGGCAAAGGGTAACTTTCCAAAGAGAAAACCCGTGGGGCAGGGGCGAGGCTAAGGAGCTGCCCTGACAGTTCCTGTGTCCAGCTGGAAGACCCAGGCCTGGCTAACAGTCCTCTACAGGCAGCTCTCACTCCCTGTTTTGCTTGCTGGCCCTGGGACTGGAAAAGAGCAGAGGGGTGAGCCTGAGGGTGGAGGAGTGGAGAGCGGTTAACAAAAAGGAAAGGAGCTGGACATTTTGCTCTGGTTCCAGCTGGAGTTTCTGTGAGCAGCAGGGCGGTACAGTGGCTACATGGAGAAACCCTTATCCCCCGGGCGATACCTACTACTGTTAGTGGTACATGCCTTATAGGTGTCCTGAGGGCCTGAGTAAACATAAATGCCGTGGCTCGGCTCCTAATCGTGATATGGGGAGCTTGGGGAGCTCTTCTTACGGCTTGTAAGCTTTCCCTGTCCCTGTGGCTGGACCTGCAGAGTGCTGTTGGGTATTTCCACACTGAGCTTACCAGCCATTTCTGTGGGTGGACATCAGCCACACCCTACTGAAGCCTACTCTGTCCTGACATTTACTAGCAGCCTGTGGTTGTGACAGGGAGAAGGATTAATGGTCATTCTGACAGAAACATTAAAGTCTAAACTCTTGGGTTTGGCATGCAAAGACTTTGGCGGCAATTAATCTTTTATAAGTCTCAACATTCCAGTGCCACACAGTTGGAACCCCATAATACACATTTGCAAATAATCTGATCATCCTACACAATGTTGAAAAAGCACACAGAGTATAGAGCATTTTCAGTTTTCATGACATCTCACAGACACAGGTATGATGTCAGATTTCTTTTGAAAGTTGGCAATTATGAACTGTGTGTCTAAATATATTTGGATGATCAGTATTTGATACAGTAATTGCTGTCTCTGTGGTCACATGTGCACGTCTTAGCTGCACTGACAGGTCTTGCAGACGAGTTTATCCTTACACAAATTTTTATACTTAAAGCTAATGTTGCAGCTGTTCTGTGAGAAATAGATTAAGAAAAGTCAGGCTGGGAGGTTGTATATTGTGAACATACAAATAGGAGCTTATTTCTCAAGAAATACAAACAACAAGAACAAAAATCAGAGACAAAAAATTCTGTCTTTAAATGCCCAATTTAAAGGGCATCTTCTCCATAAGTTCTTGTTACTGACTAGTCTCCTGGGAGTGGGGCTGGATGGGACTTCTAGGTTCTTTCTTTCTCGAACAAAGGATTAAACAAAACAGTCAAACATGGTGGCAAAGTTTATTTGAGGTAGGGAAAATTAAAAGTGAAGGATAAGGGAGATGCATAGTGTAGCATGTGTCAGAGTTTTTCTTTTAAAAAGCTGAACAATATTCTATCAAGTGCCATATAGTGTTTATCTATTCATCTGTCAACTGACTTTTAGGCAGCTTTTACCTTTCAGTGGAATAGTGAATAGTGTTGCTATGAAGGTGAGTGTCCAAATATCTATTAAAGTCCTTGTTTTCAATTCTTTGGGGGCATTTATTCAAAAGTAGGATTGTTTGATCAAATCTGTGTTTATTTTTTGAGGAACTCTCATTATGTTTTCAACACCATTTTATAACTCCATTAGCGATGTATGAAGCTTCCAGTTTCCCCCCATCCTCACCACAACTTGTTATTTTCAGTGCGTGTGTGTGTTTAAATTATAGCCATCCTAGTGGGTGCAAAGTGGTCTCTCACTGTGATTTGGTTTTCAGTTTCTCCAATGACTATTTATGTTGAGCGTTTTTTCCTCGTGTGCTGGGCAGGTAAGCTGTTTTCCAGGTAAAATTGGACATGCCCACAGCTTTGCAGATTAGAATGACCTCGATTTAAGAAGGCTTTGTTGTATGGTCAGTTGCCTCTGGACTCTCCCTAGACTAAAGGCTGCAGACCAACAACCAGCCAGTTCTGCAGCTTCTTGCTGTCTTCTGCCCCTGTCTGTGGACTTGATTTTCCCATAATCTTTAGCTTTCTTTGATTCTGTTTTTTGTTGTTTTCGACCCACATGGTTCTACCTTATTGTGATAGCCAGCCAGTCAGCCTGAAGAGGAAAAGACTCGGGGAATGTTGAAGAGGGATAAAAGCAGGACTGACAGACCTTTTGGACCCATTTTCCAGTAAAAAAAAAGTTGGCAAATCTGCTTCTTACTCCACGCAAAACAAAAACTTTTGTCGGCTGATAAGTTTTATCCTTTTTAAAGAAGCTTAGCAATTCTCCATTGGTATAAGATGAAGACTAGAAAATATACCTATGAGAGGGCAAGTGTCAAATCTATGAATTTGTCATTAAGGATGTTGTCCAGGAATTTTCTTTGTTGTTTGATCTCTGAGTGAACATAGAGCTGCTGACTCTTGTGGAATACACAAATGAGAACCGAAAGGAAGGCCCTCAAGGCTCTTTGCAACAGGAAAGTTCCTTGTTAGAGAAGATACACTGAGGCCAAGCTCCTATAACGAAATACCATGGACTAGGTAATTTATTTTTTAATATTTCCTTCTAACTGATATCTAAATTATTTTATTGAGGCATAGTTTACATATGCAAGGGCATAAATCCTAAGTATGCAATCTCAGCTAGCTTTGATAAATATGTCTACCTGGGTAACTAACATTCAAATCAAAAGATAGAACATTGTCATCCTAGAAAGTTATAAACAGGTGGTTTATAACTCACCTGTCCTCTATAAGGTAATCATTGACCTTTTTCTTTTTTTTGAGACAGGGTCTCACTTTGTAGTTGAGGCTGGCCCTGAGCTCAGCCTTGAACTCACAGCAATCTTCCTGCCTCTGCCTCCCGAGTGCTGGGATTATAGGCATGAGCCACTATGCCCGGCACTGTGGTAGGTGGTACTGATTGCTGGTGGTGTGAGTCTCCACGCCCAGTATTGTATGTGGTTAACTGGGGATCGAACCCGGGTCCTTGCGCTTGCAAGACAGGCGCCGGAACCACTGAGCCAAATCTCCAGCCCCATTGACCCATTATGATCACACATTAGTTTTTTTTTTTTTTCCCCCGTTTTTTGAGACAGGGTCTCACTTTGTAGTTCAAGCTGGCCCTGAGCTCAGCCTCCACCTCACATCACAGCAATCCTCCTGCCTCTGCCTCCTGAGTGCTGGGATTACAGGCATGAGCCACCACGCCCGGCACTGTGGTATGTGGTAATGATTGCTGCTGGGCATGAGTCTCCATACCCAGTATTGTATATGGTTAACTGGGATCAAATCCGGTCCTTGTGCCTGCAAGACAGGCGCCGGATCCACTGAGCTAAATCCCCGGCCCCCAATCACAGATTAGTTTTACCAATTTTAGAAATTCATATAAATGAAATTGTAAAGTATGGTGCTTGGAAACCTTCACTAATTGAGCTTCTATATTAATGTAATATAAATGATTAATTGTACTGTAAATATATTAATTATTGATTAATTGTAATGTAAATGGATTTCAAGTTGCCAGATTTTTTGTATGGTAAAAAAGCTGAAAATCTGAATTATAATGTGAGAATAAATAAACTTTAAAATGGGAACAACAAACTCAAAAGTATGTTTAAAAAAATGTACCAAGTAGCAAATCTGTTGGTTTTAATTTGTGTTACTGGTTAAAATTTTGAAAACTTTGTTCTGGAAAAAATTTAAATTTATATTTACTAAGGTCAAAAACTAAGTGAATAAGTTTGGGTTTTCTGCTTTTATAGGGAGCTCAGAAACCAGACAGTGCCTCATGGTCAGGGATATTTACCACTCACTCTGATCCTGAACATTGTTTCCCTCTTTGCTTATATGCCTGTCTCCTAATTTTTTTTAGACAGGGTCTCGCTTTGCATTTCAGGATGATCCTGAACTCGGCCTTGAATTCAGCAATCTTCCTGCCTCTAGGCTTCCCAAGTGCTGGGATTACAGGCCTGAGTCACCACGCCCGCCTGGCACTGTGGCATGTGGTACTGATTGTTGCTGGGTGTGAGTCACCATGCCCAGCATTGTTGCATGTGGTTACTGGGGATCAAACCGAAGACCTTGAGTTTGCAAGGCAGGCACTGGAATCCCTGAGCTAAATCCCCAGCCTCTGTCTCCTAATTTGATTTTATGTTGAGTATAGGGACCTTGTCTATATTTTTTGTACAGTGCCCTCTATACACTGGTTCCTCAATAAAGGGACCAATGATGCTAATGACAATGATAAGAATGACTACAGTGATAATAGTTTCCACCCCCCCAAATCAAGCTATGTTGTTTCATTTTCATCTCATCATAGATAAATCTGATCAATTTCCCACAAAGAATGAAACACTACACAGTTTGTCTGTGGCCTATTTTGCTGTTCAGGGTTATTTTCAACAAAAGTCATAAAATTCATAGCTGTAGCTATTCCACATTTTTATATTTTATACAAATTTTTCTTTTTCTCTTTTTAATTCATACACATGTGTAGTATATGTTTACATTCCTTGTGAAAAATTGTTACATGTACATCACTCATCTTAATTCCTTTTGCTCATCCTCTTTCCACTGCCTCCCTTACCCTTCTGTCCATCTTTTGATCCTCTTCCCCTTTTGTAGATGTTTTCAGTACACAGTGTTCATACTCCTTGTGTGGAGTTGGTAATGTACATAACACATCCTAATTCCTTTTTTATCTACTTCCCCTCTCTCATTTCCCCTCCCTCCATCTCTGATCCCCTTCCTCTGTGAAAATGATCTAGCTCTCTATTTCTTATTATTTATCTTTTATTTTGCTCTTTATTTATATTTTTGGTTTCTCATATAAGAATTAAATTCTCATATTAAATTGTCTCCTAATTAAGTTATTTCTTATTTCATAATTAAGTTCTCATATAAGAGAAATAATGCAACATTTAAGCTTGTGTGTCTGATTTACTTCACTTAATATTATGTTCTCAAGATACAACCATTTTCATATAAGTGACTCAAGCTCATTCTTTTTTTTTTTTTTTTTTTTTAGGTTTTTGGAGACAGGGTCTCGCTTTGTGGTTCAGGCTGGCCCTGAGCTCAGCCTCCAACTCACATCACAATCCTCCTGCCTCTGCCTCCCGAGTGCTGGGATTACAGGCGTGAGCCACCACGCCCGGCACTGTGGTATGTGGTACTGGTTGCTGCTGGGTGTGGGTCTCCAC
>PVIR01009915.1:0-16312 GCA_004026965.1 Petromus typicus | reverse complement strand
CTCATTCTTTTTATGGCTGACTAATACTCCAATTTGTGTAACTATCACATTTTCTCTCTCCATCTATCTGTTGATTTATCTGATGTATAGGCCACTCCCAAGATTTAGCTATAGTTTTATTTGTGCAGATATAAACATGGTATGCATACATCACTCTGATAACATTGGAGTGGGTAATTTGTAAACAATAGAAGTTTACTCACAGCACTACAGGCTGGGAAAACCAAGAGCAGGGCACCTGCACGTTTAGTGTTTGGTAAGGAACTTTTCCTCATAGATGGCATCGTACACGTGTCTTCATGTTGTGGAAGGGCAAACAGGCTCCTTTCTCTGAAACCTCTTTTATAAGGAACATCTCTTCTGGGAATGGAACTGTTATGACTTATTCTCCTAAAGGCCCCTCACTCATATCATCAGATTGGGTATTAGGTCCCAACATAAGAATTTGGGGGATACCAACATGCAGACTACAGCCGATGCATTTCTTCAGTTTTATTTTCTTCCTGGGTTCCTCCCATTGATCCCTGCTGTTTTTTGTTGACCTACCTGAGGACTAGCCACAAATCCTTCTCCTGTGGGCTCCTGAGACATATGAAATACTTAACAGGAAATTTATAAAGTACTATACGAAAGCAAGAAGGAAATCACTACCAAAAAGTTACAGTTAGTACACTATGAACTAGATACGTTTCTTGAGTGTAGTTTTGGGATCCAAGAGTGTGTGCCATCAGAACTGTGAAGTTCTTGTCTCCCATGTGGTTCCATAGGAGGCTACCATTTAACTTTCTACTGGGAGCAACTTGCAGGCTAAGACCCAAATAAACCATGTTCCAAATTGTTTGTTCATTAAGTCTCTCCAGCTTCAATCTGTGTCTTTCTGTGGGTAGTGGCTGTGCCACCAGGCTGCATTCTCAAGCCAAGTGATCTTGTTGTCTGAAGCCATCTTCCCAAAGTAGCCCTATGGGTACATTTCATGGACATCAGACCCGTGGAGCACATCTCATGAGTTTTGATATGATATGAGTGAATAATCCTACTTTAATAGCAGTGCATTTGTTTTTTTGGTTTTTTTTTTTTGGCTTTTTTGAGACAGGGTCTCGCTTTGTGGTTCAGGCTGGCCCTAAGCTCAGCCTCGAACTCACATCACAGCAATCCTCCTGCCTCTGCCTCCCGAGTGCTGGGATTACAGGCATGAGCCACCACGCCCGGCACTGTGGTATGTGGTACTGATTGCTGCTGGGGTGAGTCTCCACGCCCAGTATGGTATGTGGTGACCGGGGATCGAACCTGGGTCCTTGCGCTTGCAAGACAGGCGCTGGAACCACTGAGCTAACTCCCCGGCCCGCAGTGCATTTGTTTTTATGGTTTCCTTCAGTTGAGGTCATGCTGTAGTATTTTTCATTTATATGAATGATACAGAGTTTTTAAAAATTAACTTTACTAGTACATTTTATGATCATGTTCATAAAATTATGATCATGTTCAAATTTCAGAATTTGTACCTATATATGACACATCTTGATTCTTATTTTTTATTTTTATTTTTTTATTTTTTTATTTTTTTTAGGTTTTTTGAGACAGGGTCTCGCTTTGTAGTTCAGGCTGGCCCGGAGCTCAGCCTCAAACTCACATCACAGCAATACTCCTGCCTCTGCCTCCCGAGTGCTGGGATTACAGGTGTGAGCCACCACGCCCGGCACTGTGGTATGTGGTACTGGTTGCTGCTGGGCGTGAGTCTCCACGTCCAGTATGGTATGTGGTTAACCAGGGATCGAACCCGGGTCCTTGCGCTTGCAAGACAGGCGCCAGAACCACTGAGCTAAATCGTCGGCCCTATTTTTTTAGTTTTTTTTGAGACAAGGTCTTGCTTTGTAGTTCAAGCCTATCCTGAACTCAGCCTGGAACGCAGCAATCCTCCTGCCTCTGCTTCCCTAATGCTGGGATTACAGGTGTGAGCATTATGGTATGTGGTACTGATTGCTGGTGGGTGTGAGTTACCACGCCCAGCTTTTGTTGTATGTAGTTACCAGGATCCAACCCAGGATCTTGTGCTTACAAGGCAGACGCCAGAACCACTGAGCTTAATTCCCGGCCCTTTTTTTAGTGTTTTTGAGACAGGGTCTCGCTTGGTAGTTCAGGCTGTCTCTGAACTATGTAGCCTAGGCTAGCCTCAACTCATACCAATCCTCCTGCCTCTGCCTCCCAAGTACTAGGATTATAGATGTGAGCCACCATGTCTGGCTAAAATAGATTTTTCTCTCTTCATTGAATAATATTATTAACAGTCTCGTTGAGCACAGACATTGGACCATAGACAATATTTTGTTTCCTCATAATGTCCTCTAATATTTTGCTTTCCAAACTTTAAGGCAGAAATGCTAGGGCCTTTCTTAGTCCATTTTCTGTTTCCAAAAGTGAATACCACAGACTAGGTTATTTATACAGGATAGCTGGGTTTATTTAGCTGATGGTTCTGAGGTTAGGCGGCTCATTGCACCAGCATCAAGTAAGGGCCCCCATGTTGCATTATAACATGGCAAAGGTCAACGTAGAGCAAGGATGCTGGCTTGGTCTCTTTCTTACCCTTTTAAAGCCACAGATTCCGTTGTGGTGAGCCTCATGACCTCATATAATTCTAACTACCTCCCAAAGGTCTCACCTCCAAATGCCACAAACCTGTACATTTGGGGATTAAATTTCCAGTGCATGAACTTCTGGAGGACATATTCAAACCATAACAGTGGCCCAATCTCAGATTACCATTCTTTGAAGGAATCTTTTCAGCTCAATAGTTTACCTTCCAGCCCTTCCAGAAAAATTTCTTAAATCGTTCCCTTTAGGCTCTACATTCTCCTATCCTATATTCTCCCAAAGCATCTACGTGGGAAGCATTGATGAACGATCTTTGCCTTAAGGAAGTACACAGTACTGGACACAGCCCATGTATCCATTAACAGATGAATGGATAAAGAAAATGTATGTAGTATACTTGGAGTACTACTTTTTATAAAGAAGGTTAATGAGTCATTTATAGAAAAATGGATGTACCTTAAGATCATTATGTTAAGTGAAATAAACTAAACACATAGGTTTAAATATTACATGATCTCTTTTATATAAGAAAACTAAAGCAGGGCATAGTGTTACTTGCCTGTAATCCCAGCACCCGGGAAGCTGAGGCAGGAGGATTGCCTGAGTTTAAGGCCACCCTGAGCTACATAGTGAATTCAAGGCCATCCTGAGCTACAGAGTGAGACTATGTCTCAGAAAGAAAAAAAAGAAACCTAAAATATGAATAAAGAGAAAAAAATAGATAATAAGAAATAGGGCAATAGGTCATTTGTGAAAGGAAAAAAGGCCAACGGATAGAAAGAGGGGAGAGGGAAGGAAGAGGACAGAGATGAAACAAGAATTACGATGTGTTATATACATGAACCAACTTCCCATGAGGAATACAATCATTGTGTACTGCACATATGTACTGAGAGAAATACAAAATATAAAATAAATAGCATTACATTAAAAAAATCCACACTAGGCTCATCCACTGCTTGTAGGAAAACTACATGCTGCATTGTATTGTGCGCATGCTTCCAAACACAGGAGCAAGGGACTCAGGACCAGGCCCTCCCTTGATCCACACACTGCACTAGGTCTTCTGTGTGAACGAGCTCTTCAGATTCTCACATTGACCCAACAGGGAATCACTGATGCAGGACACGAGGAAACTGAGGCTCAGAGAAGCTCAGGAACTTGTCCAGTGAGGAAGGGGGAAAAACCAAACACATGTTCCCCCATTCCCCCAAATCTCCCTGCCTCTGTGGGATTTGCCCGTCCTTGTGCAGTGCTGCCTGGCCAACTAGCAAAAGTTCTCAACACACAGGCTTTCGTTCTTGCCTGCGGCAACCACAGCTGAAGGGGAAACCAGATTTATTCAAGTTGAGTTTGTCCCAGTGGGAAACTCGCCAGAGCATCTCTGGAGAGCCTGGGGCTGGGCCCAGCTGGCTGTCAGAAAGTGGCTTGGAGCCTTGCTTCCCTTCCGGGCACTCCCTTTATCTTTCAATTTTCTCTCCCTGCTTTCTGATCTGTGCCCCTTCTGCCCTTCCTATGGTAGCTGAAAAGCCAGCTGCTCAGAAAGAAATGGCTTTGTTATTTAATCTGCAGATGTGTCTTCACGTACAATTTTTGGAAATCTACCATGGCTGAAAAAGGGGAGCAAGGTGGTCCTTGTGCTGTTTGTTTGGTTGACGGCAATTCTTTCCATATGTTACCACGGTTGTCTCCACCTACCTTCCCATTACTGATCCCAACCTTATTTGTATAAAACATAGTTGGTGAATGATAATGATACAGACCCTTAGCCTGGCATTTTAAGCTGCCAACAAGCTTGAGCCCCAGCAGCCCTTCCAGGCTCGTGATCACTGACTCCTTACTCAGTCCTCATTTCCCTCTGACCCAAATACTCACCACGCCCCAAACACTCCAGGCTTTCCGGCCATCTTGTTCTCCCATTTCTGCTTATTTGGCAGCTTCATGAAGCAGTAAAAAACGTGAAGCCAAAACCCTGGGCTGAGCGGCACACAGCCAGGCTCATCCTCTATAAGCTTCAGTTTACTTTTCTCTCAGTGTGACCAGTCACATAGCTCACCTTCCTTGTCCTGTGGTTGGGACAACCACGTGATCTGAGAGACCCTCTGTAACATGTGACGCAGCGTCCAAGTGCTGTTTCTTACAGGGAGGGCAACGACCCATTGTCAGGACGCAGTTCCGTTCACCTCCCCGAGGCACAGGCAGAAATGAGAGCTCCTCTTTTTGCAGGGCTCCAGCACTAGGAAATTCGTAGTGGCATGTATCACTTTTTTACCTGGAAAAAGAGCTATTTTTGTTGAAATCTGCTTATTTATCCTTCTCCAAAACTTTGAGCTTCTGTGGTGGGCAGAGAAGTGGCTTCGGCATCTGTGTTTCTCATGTGGTAAATTCTCAGAAAGGATTAATTGAGATTAGAAAGCAAAAATAAAAACGAGCCAGTTGTGTGACTTGGGGGCTCATCTTAGGCTATATATATATATATCCCTTCTAGGAGCTGTTAGGCTAGGGAAATGATGAGGGTGGGGTGGTATAGCTAGAGAGGATGATGGGAATCTTTTGGATGACTTAATCCATTTCATTAATGCCTAAATTTTTGTGTTTTCATTCAACTCAGACTGCAAGTGTTCTGTGACTCCTTGGGGAGTTGGAAGTCGGAAAAGTTAATTGTGCCCCTATTCCTGGCTTGCCTAGTGTACCATGAGTTCGCCAAAGAGCAGCACACAGCCCAGAGAACTAGCCCTCTTGGGCCTGAAGCCCTGCACAGCTCAGAGGAGTCCCGTGGCTCTGCTTGTATCTGGAGACCCCAGGTACATGGACTTCTAAGAAACTGCCAGTGGTGTAGCTGCGAAACCAGGAGGGGGACTGTTCAGCAGCAGAGCTACGTGGTGGCAATGTTAACAATACTCAGGCACTGTTAACAATACTCAGGCACTGTTAACAATATTCAGACACTGTTAACAATACTCAGGCACTGTTAATCTCTCTCTTTCCTTATCCCTCTGCACCCTTTTTACATTATTTTGGTAGCACTGACGTCCACTAACTGACACATATTTGAAGTATACAGATTGTTGCTGTCATATGTATGCATACATGAAACCATCACTAAAGTTAAAGTTACCTCCTGCTGGTTACCTTTAATCTTTCTATAAAGCATGTGCAGGGGAAAGAACATGGGTTTGTTGTTGCTGGACTTGGTGGACTGGAGCCAGCAGGACCTTAGAAGTCAGTTCTTCTCGAAGCCTCCTTTGGTAGTGGGTATTATAAGGATGGTCTTCTGACCCTTGTCATTTGGGTGGGCTGAGGCAGGCCTTACCCTTTCTGAACCTCAGTTTTTCCCCAAGTAAAATGTGACAGTTGGATAAGAAGATCTCTAAGGTTTCCTATCAGTCTGTATGATAGCACATTTCTGTGACACAAGCTTTCTAAATAGCAGTTTTTCAAAAGCATAAAAGAAGCATAATTTATTTTCTTCACATTATTATGCCCTTACTTACATTCTGGTAGAGTCCTGGCTGATGGTCAGAGTGCTGCTAGGTTCTGATTATTAGCCCATTTTACATATGAGGAAACTATTTTTATTTTTAGTTTTTAGTTTTTTGAGACAAGGTCTCACCTTGTAGTTCAGGCTGGTCCTGAGCTCACTATGTAGCCCAGGCTAGCCTCGAACTCTTGGCAATCCTCCTGCATCTGCTTCCTGAGTTCTGAGATCACAGGCGTGAGCCACCGTGCCCAGCAGGAAACCAACTCTTAAACCACTAAATCAGACAACCAAACAGAAGCCTTAAGGTTTCCAGAAAGAAGAGGCTTCCTTGGTGTGTCATGACTGTCCAGTGTGTCCTCCTGGTACCATGTGTGGGCAAAGGTTAGAGGCTACTGCTGATGAGAGCACGAGGTTGGTAGGCAAGGGTGGAAATCTCTGGGTGAGGAAAGAGCTCCATCTGAAGCTTGTGCCTCCTGGGTTGCCCTGCAGTATAGCTCTCCAAGGAGACCAGATATGGAGTTGGGCAGGCTAGGGCTGAGCTGCACACCTTTCTTTTGGAGCCAGCTCCTGCCCTCCAACCTCTGACATCTCTTATTGCTCCTGGGGGGAAAGGAGAAAAGGAGGAGGTCCAATTACTCCCCTCCACTTTAAAGAGACTCCCCAACCTTCCTGCTGTGCTTCAGGATAAGGTGAGAAAGGAGCACCCCCAGACATGAGGCTCTGAGTAGGCCCAGGAATTTGCTTTTTGCATATTCAGTGAGTTCCCAGTATGTGCTCAATAAACACGTGTTGACTGACCAGGTGCACTCTAGCCTGGTCACAAACTAGCCTCATGTCAGGCACTGTGGGCATACAGCCCCTGACTATGGTAAGGAAGGAGGGACAGGACAAGAACATACAGAACTACCCAGGACAGAATTGATAAATGCTTTGGGAGAGAAACGATGCAGGGGGAGGTGCTTGTCTAGAGAAAAGTTCCTGCTCAAGGTGACATTTGAACAGATCTGGACTAGGACTGGGTTTTTACAGTGGCTTAGGAATGTGCGTGTGACGGGGTGGGGAGTGAGGGCAGGCTGCATTCCAGGCCCCAGCAGCAGACTGGGGGCCAGAGAGCTCCCTAAGGAGTTCCCCAGAGAGTACAGAGAATGCAGGTCACTGATAAACCCATAGCTTCACTGTACGTGAGGGTTTTCAACTTCCTTTTCATCACACCTTGATCTAGAGGTTCTTTCTGCCTTCTGGGTGAGCCAGCTCCAACCAATAGGATAGTAGCCAGTCCTGGTGGCCTGGCAGGGATCTCCTTATAAACGCATCGCTAGGAGCAAATTCCTTGCTTGTGGGAGAAGGCCATACAGGGAACAACAGTTGCTGGCTTCTTCATCCATCTTTTATTTATGTGGCTCAGACAAACTATTGCTTGGGCAGTGATGGGGACAGGTTAGGGTAGGGAGGGTGTACATTACTTTGCATGAGATTGTTCATTGGGCTTCCCCACACTATGAAGTGGGGAATTGGGAGCGACATTTCTTGGTTGTGCTATACATAGGGATGAGCCTGGAAATCCAGCCCTTTCTCTGCTCTCTGCTTCTTTCATTTCCTAGTTTTTGTCGAAAGGAAGTTAGTTGCCAGTTACTAGTAAAATGAAGGTTTTCGCTCAACATGGGACAAAATACTAGATTTAATTCACCTGACACTGGTGAATATATTATGTCATGGAATCTTCAAAATACTCTTTAAGGGGTGGGGGATTTAGCTCAGTGGTTCCGGTGCCTGTCTTGCAAGCGCAAGGGCCCAGGTTCGATTCCCCGGCAACCACATACAATACTGGACATGGAGACTCACGCCCAGCAGCAATCAGCACTACATACCCCAGTGCCAGGCGTGGTGGTTCATGCCTGTCATCCCAGCACTCGGGAGGCAGAGGCAGGAGGATTGCTGTGATGTGAGTTTGAGGCCGAGTTTAGGGTCACCCTGAACTGCAAAGCGAGATCCTGTCTCAAAAAAAACCAAACCAAAACAAAACAAAAAACTCTTTAAAATCCCCTTATAAATGAGGAAACAAGCTCAGAGAAGTTTAATGATCTGCCCAAGGACACAGCTGAGAAGTTGAGAGAGAGCTCACCCCTGTATTCCCAGCACTTGTGAGAGTGAGGCAGGAGGATCACCTAGGTTCAAGGTCATCCTGGGCAACACAGTGAGTTCAAGACTAGCCTGGACTACAGTGAGATCCTGTCTCAAAAAACATCAACAACAGCAGCAAAACTAAACTAAGAAGTTGACAGAAGCGTCCAAGTCTCAAATCTGTAAGTGAACCTAGCAGTAGAGAGTCTGAGGGGTAGAAATCAGAAATTAGTTACAAACTACCAAAATCCAGTAATTAGCTGGACATGGTGGTGCACACTTTGTAATGGTAGCCCTGGAGGCTGAGGCAGGAGGACTGCACATTTGAGGCCAGCCTAGCATACATAGTGAATTCAAGGCCAATGAGGATGACGCGTAGTGAGATCCTTTCTCAAAAAGCCAAATCACAGTCCAAACCAAATCAAAACAAAAGTTCACACACACGCAAATGAGAAACCAACCAACCAAAATCCAGAGAGTGAACAAAACAGAAAAAAAAGGAAATGCTAGACTTGGGCAGTTGTGAGGTTAGAGTATGCTACCATAGAGAATAAATTAATCAAGAACGGAAACAGAAACTTAGGACTTCAGTTCTAGTGTGGAGGGGTCTAGAGGTCTCTGAAGATCAGGTCGAGGATGGAGATGGAGCCCTTGCTCACCTGGGCTTGCTCGTGCACACAGCTGTAGCAGTGTAGCCACAGCCTACCAGCTATGCCTACAGGACAGCCCCATTCACCACTTCAAGGCTGAAGGCTGTTCATGAAGTCATCTCCAGAGAGGGGTTACTTGCTCTCAGCAAATTTAATCCACTAACATTTCTTACCTCTATAAGAGTAAGAGCCAGAGTAGTATTTTTCTGAATAAATTTATACCAAAAATGGTGCTTAATTTTAATTAAAGTATTTATAATGGTTTTATTGAGATATACATTATAAAGTTCACTCATTGTCCCTTTTAGCTGTGACCCTCAGGCTTCCCTGCCCCTCCACCATCGCCCAGACCACGGCAATGACCAGTATACCTTCTGTCTCTATAGATTTGCCTACTCTGGATATTTTATATAAATGATATTGTACAATACCTTCTGTTGTAAAGGGCTTCTGTCTTAGTTCCTTTTTTTTCATTACAAAGAAAAAACTCTACACGCAAAATTAAAGGAGGAAAGGTGTATTTACCTCACCGTGTGTGGAGGTTTCAGTTCATAATTGGCTGATTCCGAGCAAGGGAGGCATGGCAGAGGGGAAACAGTTTATGGCAGGCAGGAGGGGGACATCAGCACGCAGCAAGCTGCAAGTGACAATAGCAGCTTCTTTCTCTCCTTTTGTATTCTATGTAACTTACCCACCCAGAACTATGCCAAACCAATCAGTGGACTAATTTAGTAATCATACATCCATAATTCCACTACCACACACTCTAGATCCAGCCACTTCTGGGAAAAAAAAACAAACCCCACCTATGATGACACAAGGCTTTGTGGAGACATCTAGACACAGTCATAACAACTTCTTTTACTTAACCAAAGGCTTTTTGAAATCCATCGATGTTGTAAAATATATCATTTCTTTATTTTGTGGAAAGATATTCCATTGTATGGACATATTACATTTTGTTTATTCATCAGTTGGTAAAAATATAAATTGACATGTGTGTATGTGGTAATATATTGTCAATTCTCTTGGAGCCTAGTAATAGTATTTCGGAGTAATATAGTAACTCTATGGGGTTTTTTTGAGACAGGGTTTCACTTTTGTAGTTCAGACTGGCTCTGAGCTCAGCTTTGAACTCACAGCAATCCTTCTGCCTCAGCCTGCCAAGTGCTAGGATTACAGGCATGAGCCACCACGCCCGGCACTGTGGAATGTGGTTCTGATCCCTGGTTGGCATCAATCTACACGCCCAGCATTGTTGTATGTGGTTACTAGGATTGAACCCGGGCCCTTGCACTTGCAATGCAGGTGCTGGAACCACTGAGCTAAATCCCTGGCCATAGTACCTCTATATTTAATCTTGTAAGGATCTGCTAGATTGTTTTCTGAAGTGGGTGCATTATCTTTCCACACTTTTGTTTTTATTTTTTTGACACAAGGTCTTGCTTTGTAGTTCAGGTTGGCCCTGAGCTCATTATGTAGCTCAGGTGACCCTCAAACTCACAGCAATCCTCCTGCTTCTACCTTCCAAGTGCTGGGATTAAGGTGTTTGCCCAGCATTGTGGTATGTGGTTACCAGGTGTGAACAGAGCAGTTGTTTCCAGAAAAAAGACAAAATAACAGAGCTGTTAACACTAGAGAGCTCCAGAGACCATCAGCCAACAAAGACCAGCAGAGTAGAGACTGGCATCCGGGAGAGTTGACCTGCCTATCGTGTCCAGCACGAACTGACAGGGACCAGCACCCGGTAGAGTCAGCATCCAGTACATGCTGGCATCAGACAATGACAACTAGCAGTGGCAGTGACCAGCAGTTGACTGTGCCAGCTGTTTGCACCCAGCGTTACCTGGTGATATCTGGACTTCTAGCACAGCTGCACACTTTGCTAATTCACAATTTCCAACTGTATCCAGCAAAAGAACCCTTGGCTAACTGGTACTATTTGCATGGCATATCTTTTCCCATCTTTTTATTGTTAATGAATTTGTACTTTTAATTTACATAGTCCCTTATAGATAGCATATAATTATACTATTATACAGTGGAATTTTTGTTTTTGTTTTCAGTTTTGAGGCAGGGTATTGCTATGTCGTCCAAGCTGGCCTCAGATTCACTTCATAGGCTAGGCTGGCCTTGAACTCATGGCAATCCTACTGCTTCTGTCTCATGAGTGCTGGGATTATTGGCACACACCAGTGAGTGTACCTTTTATATTGTTTTATAATCCTTGTGTAATAATCTCTGCATTTTGAATATTTAATCCATTTACATCTAATATTATTATTGATGTAGTTATATTTACATTTGCCCTATTACTTTTTGCTTTTGAGCTGTCTTACATTTTTCTCTATTTCTCCTTTACTTTTTTCTTTTGCATTAAGTGAATATTTTCTCCTGTAGCATTTTGATTTTTTAAAATGATTTTTTAACCTTATAATTTTTATTTATTTAATTAGTTGTTGCTCTAGGGTTTAACATACACAGACTAATTTACTACAATGTCTCATTTATACTAATTTAATTTCAGTGACAAATAAAAATGTTACTCATATATAGTTAACTCTCATTATTCGTGAATTCCACGTTAACAAATTGCTGTAGTTGTTCAAATTATTTGTAACCCTGAAGTAAGTACATTTCTCGTTCTTTTCATTTGTTCTTGTGAACTTGGAAGCCTTGCCTTGGCTCCATCTATTTTTTTTTCTTTTTTTTTTTTTTTAAGGTTTTTTGAGACAGGGTCTCGCTTTGTGGTTCAGGCTGGCCCCGAGCTCAGCCTCAAACTCACATCCCAGCAATCCTCCTGCCTCTGCCTCCTGAGTGCTGGGATTACAGGCATGAGCCACCACGCCAGGCTCCATCTATTTTTTTATAAACCTTATTGATAAATATATTGTTACAGCAAAGTGGGGCAGCTCTTGGAGAGATGGAAGGATTCTTTATTATGCTGGTAGGCTCAGATTAGTTCATACTCTGAAGTCTGAGCCTGGAACAGAAATGGAAGCAACTTTATATAGAGACCGATGAAGTAGGGGGTGGGCCCACCAACCAGGTGAGCATGCTCACTGAGGTGGATGGGCGGAGTTAACAGAACATTCTTGAAACCTTAGGTAGAAACATCACATAGCATGAACAGTTGCATTGCTTGAACAGAGCATCTTATGGCAAAACATGGGGAGGCTGCATAGTTGTGCAGTACTTCCTTATCTGTATTACAAATCTATATGTTGCATATATAATGTTATTATATTATATCCTGTATATATGTCACATATATACTATATTGGCCAGTTTTCAAGTTGCTAGAACAAAATACCTGATACCCGCAACTTAAAGGAAAAGAAGTTTCAGTCCATAGTTGTCTGGCTCCACAGTAGGAACATGGTGGAAAGGCAGAATGGAGCAAAGCCCTTCACAGCACCTGGCAAGCAGAACACAAGGGAAGAGAACCAGTAAGAGAAATACCCTGCAAAGACGCGCGTCCGGTGACTTGCCTCCAGCTGGGCCCCATCTCCTAATAACATATTCAGCTCTGAACACTAGTGGATTAACCCACTGGTTAGTACAGTGCCTCTGTGATCAACCACTTTTCCACGAGTCTCTTAATCCAATCAAGTTGACAATTAAGATTAACTGGTCCACATATATATATATATATATATATATATATATATATATATATATATATATGTATGTATGTATATACACACACATGTATATACACATACATGTGTATATACCCATACATGTATGTATACACGTACACATGTGTAGACATACATGTACATACACACATGTACATGCACATATGTATGTACATATATACATATATATACATATACATACATATATACATATATATACATATATATGTTTTATGCAATTATTGTCTAAATCAGTTAAGAAAAGAGAAGGAATAAATATTTGTAGTACTCTAAAACTACATAACTGCATTTACCAGTTAGTTATGAGTTTAATTTTGTCCTTTACAATGATTTGTTGGATTTGTAATCCTCAGAACCCCAGAATGGGACCTTATAGGATCATTGCAGATATAATTTGGCTGGGGACATACTGGAGTATGACTGGGTGTCATTATGAGAAGAGGGAAATCTAGATACAGTTAGAAAATGGCCAGTTATGATGGAGATGGACATTGAAGTAATTTTGCCACAAATCAAGAAATGTTTGGAAGAAGTGAGGAAAGATTTCCCCAGAGTGACGTGGCCCTTCCAACGTCTTGATCTCACCTTGACCTCTAGCTTTCAGAGCTGTCCGAGAATGAATTTCAGTTGTTTCAAAGCACCCAGTTTGTGGTAGTTTGTTACAGAACCCTTTTGAAACAATACATCAGTTTTAAAAATTTTCATTTATAATACTTTTCAACTCCAGAATTTCAGTTTGTTTGATTTTCTCTTTACCAATCTTCTATATTTGATGTGACATTGTCAAAATATCTTTTACTTTTTACTTTTTTGTGATACCAAACATTGAACCCAGGGTTTTCCCATTGAGAAACACCTTTAGGCCCTTTTTATTTTATTTCTTTTTTAAGACGGGACCTCACTAAATTGCTACGTTTGAACTTGTGGTCCTCCTGCCTCAGCCTCTCAGAGGGTTAGGGTTAGAGGCATAAGCTATCACTCCCACCTTATTTTTACTTCTTTATTCATAATTTCACTTAGTACTTTGAACTTATTTATAATGACTACTCTGGAATTTTCGCCTATTAAACCTAAAGTCTGGTTGTTATCATGAGTAGTGTCTGTTGTCTGGTTTCTTTCTGTGTGTGGTATTCTTTCCTGATTATTCATAGGTCACATACTTTTCTGTTGGAAACTGGACATTTTAGACGATACAGAACTCTGAGTACTGATCTCTCTGCTCCAAGCCCATGGCGTATTAATGTTATTTACTTGTTAGTCAGTGACTGCCTGAGTTTAATGAGGTCTGTATTCCCACAGTTCAGCATTTTGAAGCCTGTGATATCTTTCCTCAGGAGGGGCAGCCCTGGCTCGTGTGCACACATCCTGAATGCTGGCAGGCCTCTCTTGGATGGTCTCTGGTCTCTTTCCCTGACCACACTCACTTGTTAGGCCCTGCTAATTGGTAAATGATTTCTGTATTGTTTTCAAAAATCTCCTGGGGTATAAATTACTTTACCAACTGATTCCATAATATTCTGCTTCCTTTGAAGTGATAGCTCACTAGTTTTTTAAAAAATTAACTTAAATAAGCTCACTGGCTTTTGAGATTGGTTTTGATCCCAGGAGAGTTCATCTCAGCTGTCTTGTTCTCTGCTTCTCCCCAGAAAACTAGCCAGCCTACAGTTCAGCCTACACCTCAATCAGTCTACCATTCTCCTACTCATTGCTTTTGTCCACAATCTTCACTGCTTTTAGTACTAGGGATTGAGCTCAGAGCATTTTCACTGAGCTACATCCCTAGTCTTTTTTTAAAACTTGTTTTGAAACAGTGTCTTGCTAGATCAGTAAGCTGCTTAGATTGGGCTGGCACTTGTGATCCTCCTGCCTTAGCCTCCCAGAGTGCTGGGATTATAAGCATGTGCTACCATCTCCATTGCTTTTAGAGCACACTAAGTCTTGGATTTCTCCAGTTAGAACTGAAGTCAGTTCTTTTGGACAGACATTCAGAGCCTTCTGCTCTATGGCCTGTTTTCCCTGGGGAAATATCTTTGAGCCACCACACCATGCTGGGGTCAAGGATAATGGCAGGTTTTTGAATAGCACCCCTACTTTAGGAGCTGAGCACTCACTGTAGAGAAGGCAGAAGCTCCATATCTCCTTGGCCTGCCTCTTTCCCAGTGTAGTACCTCTGTTCCAAAAGGCAGGTCAGGTTGACACCATGTCATAGATCCGATAGACAGATTCCAGGCTCTTGTGTCTTGTGAGCAAAGAATTGCAAGTGTATCGTCAATGCTGAAAGAAACAACAGCCATCGCTTCTCTGCCTTTTAGCTAAGATCAAGTGTAAAAACAACAGCTACATTTATCGAAGATGTGCTCAGGGCCAGTCTGTGCCAATAGGAGCAAAAAAGGTGGCACAAATAGAAAAGTTGTGTCAGGGCAACAGGAAAATAAAAAGCAGCACAGATAGAGCAGGCCTTGAGGTTTTCAAAGAGGTGCAGCCCACCCTGAGTGCCTGTCGTTGAGTCTCCGGATTGGACTGACAGAAATGATTGACAGGGTGTGGAGTCATCTCAGGGACTTCCGCCCCAAAGCCTATCCCAGAGTTCACTCTGATTAAATTACAAGCATGAGATGCAGTCCATATGTATGAACATTTACAAGGTTCGAGTGGAAAAGGCTACTGAGAGGGTCAGACCATGAAATCTAACACGCATGTGCTCTGGCCTGGGGTTTTAGGGATTTCCTGGGTCTTTGTTATTTTTATTTCTGCATCTTTTTGAATGGTGGAAGTAGAATGGACCAAGCAGTGCTGCCCAAACTCAGGTGGATTGGGGAGAGTGGTCTCCTAGCCCTGACTGTGCTGTCTGTACTAAGGGCAGCCCTCGGATTTTTAGTGGCACATGCCTTAGTTAGAGACTCCGATGGACAAGTGGAGCTGAGCGGGAAAGCGAGCCTCCCTCTCAGCCTCTTTTGCCTGGATGTGAGCCTGGACACAGGTAGCTGAGCTCATGGTGGGAGATGCTCGTCACACCAAGGCAGACATCCAACTGAGAGCTGAAGGAGAGGCACAGGATGTTCTTGGCTGCACTGTTATGTGGTGGGGTTTCTGTCTTCTTGCACTAGGACGGAGGAGGGAGTGGCCGGGCCTTGTTTCATGTAGCTCTGTCTCATTTTTCCATTGAAATGTAGTAAATTTTCTTTGACTGAGTATTTCTTGATTTGCAGCATACCCTTAGAGAATCATTCCCAGAGGCTTAAACATGTTTTAAAGTAGACTTTATTTTATAGAATACTTTTAGGCTCCTAGGAAAAATTGTGCACAAGGTATAGAATTCCCATATACCTCCTTAATATGCACAGCACACTCTCCGCTGTTGATATTCCATATCACAGAAGTGTGTTTGTTACACTTGATGAACCTGCATTAGCACATCATTATCGCTAAAATCCATAGTTTCTATTAGGGTTCACTCTTGGTGTTGTATGAGTTTTAATTAATGTATGATATTTTTCTGTTATTGTAGCATACAGTATATGCAACAATATAGTTTCACTGCTCTAAAAATCCTCTACACACCACTTATTCTGTCCTCTTTTCACACTAACACCTGGGAACCACTGATCTTTTTAACTGTCTCCACAGTTTTTCTTTTTCCAAGCCATGACATGGTTGAATTTGTACAGCCTTCTGCAATAGGATCCTTTCACTTATTAATATGTATTTAAGATTTTTTCCTGTATTTTTATTTTATTTATTTTTTTTTTGAGACAAGGTCTTGCACTTTTTTTTGTAGTTCAAGCTGGCCCTGAGCTTACCCTGCA
>PVIR01009914.1:0-52211 GCA_004026965.1 Petromus typicus | reverse complement strand
CTAGTGACTTAGTGAAACCCTGTCTCTAAATACAAAACAGGATAAAGGTACAGCTCTGTACACACACACTGCATTCAGTCCTTCATATCACCTATAAATGTACAAAGTACAGCCTCTCTGTCTCTCTTTTACTTCTTGTTGTTGTTCTCCTCCTCCTCCTCCTCCTCCTTCCTCTTCCTCTCTCTCTCTCTCTCTTTCTCTTTCTTTAGTTTTTTGAGACAGAGTTTCACTTTGTAGTTCAGGCCAACCATAAGCTTACTATAAGCCCAAGCAAGCCTCAAACTCATGGCAATCCTCCTGCCTGTGCCAAGTGCCACGGTTACAGGTGTGAGCCATGTCTGGCTACCTCCTTGTCTCTTAGCAATAATGTGCAAAGGTGTCCGCGGCATCAGCAGGACTCTTCATGCTCACAGCTTGATGTCATTCTCACTGGGAAGTTTTCACAAGAATCCAGTCAAGGCAGTGACTGTGAGGCCCAGTATATGAGCCTGGTGTGGCTATCCAGTCCACTTATTGGGCAGATTCCACTGGGAAGTCATGGAGGATGCTAATGTCCTGATCAGTGGAGGGTGAAAGTGGCCTTTAAGTGTCTCAGAACTCAGATCTGCTGAGTTGGAAATAATGGTTGATTTTTTTTTTTAACATCACCTTGACAAGGCCACAGAGTACACAGACTTAGCGTTGTGCTGCCTGTTTCTGGGAGGGCATTTGTGGGGAAGATGAACAATTAAAGGAACATAAATCTTTAAAGCAGATCTTCTACAAAGTGAGCAGACCTCATTCCAGTTACCTGAAGGCCTGAATGAAATACAAGCCTGAGCTCTCGAGACCGGAGGGGGCAGTCAGGAGACACCCTGTGGCCTCACACTACAGCAGTGGCTCTTCCCTAGTGTCTAGTGTGTTTGCCCACCCTACAGAACTGGAATTTTCCAACTTCCCTGATCACATTTAAAATAAATGTCTCTATGTGGTGACATAGAATATAGGCTTCTGTAAGATTATGTGGAGTTCTGTAAAGGAAACAAATTTGAAGGAATACACAACGAGTTAAATACTAATTATCCCTGTGTACACATACACTATGAGGTTGTGATACTTGTGGATCCACAGTGTACGGTATATAAAGCCACACATAAGGTTTTCACAAGCAGATGTGCATTCACTAGGATATAATATGGTGGGTCATCCCGTGGCCATTGCTTCATCATTTAGACTATTCTCCAAGATGGAGCCAATGCAAAAGACTACTCTGATTTGTGCAGTGTGATAGTTCAGTTGAAGCTGGTGCACATTTAATGAGCACAGCCTTCAGAGCAGAGATTCAGCATCAGGAGGCTTGCAGCACCCGTTACAGTGAAGCAGATAATGTTCCCTTGGTTTTATATGTGGAAGAGGGAATTTGAGTGAATGTGTGACCATCCAGCTCACTGGAATTGTGTGTTTTGAGGAAGTTTGCCTCCTAAGCAAGGGTCACAGGGGACACCACAGGATATTTACACCTATATCATATAGGCCAGAATTCAGGAGAGAACTTCCACTCCAGTGAGCAATTACATCTCACTTCAAAGAACAGTTCCACTCTATAATTGAGGATAAAGTAGTGTTTCTAGGAGAACACTGTTATATTAGAGCAGAGCACATGCAGGTTAGTGTCTAGCCATAGGCATTGAGGTCTGAGACAGACAGACTAAGACTCAAGTGCCCATACCGAGATCATCACTGTTTAAAAGACTCACAGGTCCGGGCAGTTAGCTCAGTGGTTCCAGTGCCTGTCTTGCAAGTGCAAGGGCCCGGGTTCGATTCCCCGGTAACCACATACCATACTGGGCATGGAGCCTTACGCCCAGAGGCAATCAGCACCACATACCACAGTGCCAAGCATGGTGGCTTCGCCTGTAATCCCAGCTCTCTGGAGGCAGAGGCAGGAAGATTGCTGTGATATGAGTTTGAGGTAGAGCTCAGGGCCAGCCTGAACTAAAAAGTGAGATCCTGTCTCAAAATAAATAAATAAATAAATAAATAAAATAAATAATAAATAAATAAAATAAAAGACTCACAGACCAGAAATAAGTCAGTCTCCACAGATGAAGACTTTTCTTCTGGAAGATTCATGGACTTCATCTCGCTAAGACCTGCTGCAGAAGTGGTCACCAAACAGTCCGAGAATGTCACCATTGTACACAGTAATGGCCATGCACCTGGGAAGTCATGGACATAGATTTGCTATCATTTGTGTATTGAATAAACATAAAGGGACAGAATCTTTCAAATGTTACCATTATCACCTGATATTACTCACAGTGATGGATTCTTTTTCCCTCCATGTCTTGGTAGGGCAGATAAACAAGAATACAGCTTGCAGAATTGTAATCTTTGCTCACCTCACAATCAATATCTATCTGCAGTGGCAGATCAATATCTGAAGATGAGAAATTAAAAAAAAATCAAGATTCAGATTCCATTTCCCAGGGCTTCTGGCTATGGATGTCATTTTTGTTTCTTAGCTTTAGCAATTTATCAAATCCTAATTTGGAGACATAATTTTTATCATCCATCCTGCACATCACTTCTGGGAAAATTACAAATTATTCCAAATTAAACTCAAAAAATTAGATAGCAACCTTATAATCCATTATGTTTGCTACGTTTGGAGATATAATATAGAAGGAACCTTAAGGGAGGAGCTATCCAAAGATTCAAGTTTCAAAATCCTCTGACCTAAAGTTCAAGGGCAGAGAAACAGATGCGTGTACCCCTGAGGTTAGGTCAACCTGAAAGTGACCTTGAGTCTCCCATCTTCCCTTATCCATGAATGAATGAAAGAAATGTAGAGATGGGTTAAGGCCAGATTTCTGGATTGATGGGTTTTTGGAATCCCAGGAATATGTTTTGCATTGTTTCTGTCAGTGTGGCATCCACTACGAAATCTTAGTGTCATTTATTCTTTTCCAAAGGGATAATGTACTAAGAGGATTAAAACATGAGCCAAGCCAAGAGACACAGCCTTTTATCGTGATAAGTCAGTACAGTTACTGATGGCCTCAGAGAGGAAAGCAATGCCGGTAGAGATGTTGGTCAACCTGGGTAACAAACCAAGTAAATCCCAGCAGTTCCCATAGGACTCAAGCTTAATGGTACAAGTTATAGCGAAAAACTATTACTTTAATGAGATTCTGTCAGAGATAATCTTCTCTAAATATACACTTAGCTGTATAAATAGATTAGAGGCTGTTACTGTATTGAATGAATGACAGATGCCACCAATAACTTTCATTCTGTCAAGTTTCTCCCTGGCTTCCTTACAGATTCCAGGAAACTCCCACCTCATTTCCTCCTTACATTCTACATCTGTCCTGTATTTCAGTGAATAATTGTGTTCTTTTATCCCCAGCTTATCATTTGATGATAAAGTGCAGATTATCTCATGCTATGGAGGAGCAGCACTGGAAGGAGAGCCACCCCACACTCAGGAGCATGTTTGAAAATATGTGCTTCATCAGACTTGTGATGCTGTGGTCCTCTTACAGAGAAACTTTAACATGACATTTAACGTGTACAGGTCTTGTTTTATGAATCAGATAAAATAAAATTGAATTTAAGTTGTAAAAGCTTCAGATAACAAAATACACAAGACCCATATTTTATAGATGTCTATAAACATTGGTATTTTTCTAAAAATTAACCAGCATCCAAGCAATCAAATAAAACATGTAAAAACACTTTTCTCCTTAGTCTAAAGGAAGAAATTGAGAAGAAAAGGAGTTTCTGTTTTCTTCTAAGATAATTATGGAATGTACTGTATAAACAAGACCCAATTTTATTTTAAAGCTTGTTCCCAATCTCAGTAATAATCTCAGTAAGAGGTTAGAGTCTACCCAGCTTTGGCCCAGAGTGACCCTGTCTTGCTTCTAAATTACTTCTAAAGTAGCTGCCAGGCCTCTTCCTTCTTTTTTGTTGAACCTAGAGCTTCAATAAAAGGGTTGTCCTCAGCTCCTGCAAAGACCAGCTCCTTTTCTCTCACCAGTGTGCTTTGGACTTCCACATTTGTTTGAAATTGCAGTTGATAGCTTAAATGTAGTCTCTGTGCATTTAGTACACGTGGAAGTAGTTCAAATTCTGGATTCTTTCATGAGCAGCTATCATGCTTTTCTTATATTTTTCTTCTTGCCCTTATTTTTAGAAGGAAAGTATTTCTAAATTTCAAGAAAAGTTATCTGCATTTTGGAAAATTACACTGCTCACTGGCATCAGTGAAGAAAAAACAGGAAAAGGCAGCAAGTAGTCAACTGCTCAGAAGGAAGACTTTAGGACACCATTTTACTTTTGAAGCTCGGTGCAGGATGAGAAATAGTCCCGACAACAAAAGAAACAAAACAAAACAAAAAAGCATCCTCCTAGGCATTCCTCTTCCAGGTGCCGTCCAGGTCGGCATTTCCCATTTGACACATCACATTGGATCTACTCCTGGGAAAGGGGGGATCAGATGAGAAAGAAGAACTTAAATTTTTTTCTGAGAAGTTAATTCTCCCCACCAACAGCTACACAGGTCCTTTGACACTGTAGTCACAAAAAACTAAAAGAAAAAGGAAATCTCAGCTTTTACTCTATAAATGCAGTCAGAATACTAGGATAATCTTTCTGGTTATTATCCTTGGCAATTAGGTTTTCTTTACTTTTTAAGAAAAATTGTCTAATGTTTCTTGGCCTGTGTTATTATTGTTGCAAGATGAGACATCAGTAGAACTGTACTTGCTATTTCCCTTTAGGATACTATACTTTGTCTCATTAACTTTAATTCCAAGTAGTTTGATTGGTAGGAGCCTAAAGGAAGTCTATCTTTGTGATTCTTGGGTAGAACTATTAATAAGATTCTTGAATTTGTAGGTTGTATTAACTACTTCCTCAGTGTTGGGACAAGATTTCTTATACCTACTAGTTAAAGGAAAAGAGACTTATTCTGGCTCACCGTTTGCAGAGGTTTCAATTTGTCCTCAGCTGGTTCCACTGTCCTGGCTTCACTCTCCCAGCTTCATACACCACCCTCTCAGGGGCCCCTGCCAGCCCCCGCTGCCTTCTGGAGGAGAGCCTTCCTGACCCCATTACTCTTGTTCTGTGCATGTGAGTAAAACGAACTCCACGTGGATGACACCAAGGTCTGCTGCCAGCAATAGCAGCATCTGAACCCTTCGGAGAGAGATGAGAACATGCCGAAGGTGTTACCTGTTCATTACACAGTCCTGGACACGAGCTCAGAGAAGTTCCAAACTCTGTGTGTGGACTTCTCACTAGAACTTAAGCAGGACTTTGACAGGGTGACCCAGACCAGCTATCACCTTGAAGACAGGGTGACACAAAAAGCACAGTTCAGGCTGAACTTTGGCCCCTGTGTTCTGGTTTTGATGATCACGCACTCTCACTCCTTAGGGTACAATTGTTTTCCTTCTCTCACTTGAGCCAAACTCCCTCTATAGAACCTGTCTCTTTTCCTCATCTTTAAAAAAATTTTGTGACTGTTTGTGCCTGTTGACAAATTCTTTGCTTGAGACAGGAAGAACCCAGAAAGAGATGTCAGCACACCCAAACCCAGGAGAATCTTTGCATCTTGCTGTTCATTGCTGAGATCTCCTAGGAACTGAGAAGCTGAATACCATGAGCTAAAGGATGGGGAATCATGAGAGGTCTTTAGTCCTCCCAGGCTTCTGCTGCTCTGGAGGAGGGGAGCAGAGGTTTTCTTTTCAAGCCGTCTTTCACCTCTGCAATCTTGAGCCTGCAAAGAGTGGAATCTTGCTTCTAGTCTCTCCTTTGTTGTTCAACTGTGGCTCAGACCTTTCTAATATTGTTCTGTTCTTTTCCTTTTCTTTTTGTTTCAATTTAGATATTTTGTGAGGTTTTTTTTTTTTTTTTTTTTTTTTTAGACAGGGTTTCACTTTGTGGTTCAGGCTCGCCCTGAGCTCAGCCCCAAACTCATCACAGCAATCCTCCTGCCTCTGCCTCCCAAGTGCCGGGATTACAGGTGTGAGCCACCACGCCCGGCACTGTGGTATGTGGTACTGGTTGCTGCTGGGTGTGAGTCTCCACACCCAGTATAGGTATGTGGTTACCAGGGATCGAACCCTGGTCCTTGCGCTTGTAAGACAGGCGCCGGAACCATTGAGCTAAATCCCCAACCCTGAAATCTTCTGCTTTTGACTGTGCATCATCCGTCTTGCATCTCTGTTAAAATATTAGTTGTACATCATTGTCTCATTTTAATAGCTATTTTTAAAAGGTCCTCCTGTTTTGTAGGTAGTAAGTGAATCTGTTTACTGTCTGTTCTTTTTCCTTCTTCCTTTCTGGTCCTTGGCTCATTTTCTGCTCCCAAGCATGCAGCAGCTCCTGCTCTCAATGTCTTTACAGCAGACTGTACCCACTAGAGACACACTGGCCTCAACCAATGAACCACACTTCTCAGGGGCTGCCTTCCTTTCTGCTGACCATCATGAATGATGTGGCCTGGGTTAAGCTGGAGACCAGGAGAGCACAAATACTAATCTGTGGGGTAAAAAGGATAGAGCATTTATGAGAAATCAGTAATTGAACTCTGGGGCAAAAAGCACACAGACTTCGTGAGCAGTGAATGGTTAAACTGCAGAGAGTTCTCTACTTGGTGGTTTTTTTCTGTCCTGGCTGTCTCCTAAGTGCTGGGCTATTCTGTGTCAAAATAAACTCTTTGGGCTTTTCAGTGAGTGAAGTAAGTCTAATCTCTGAGTGACTTTTTTCATTCTCTAAGCCTCTGACAGCCACTCTGTGGCCAACACTATCTCTAAGAATATCATAGTGGAGTGATGGCTTTTGGGGCAGCTCATGCTCCTAGGAAAGTACTTTGTATATGGAGACCTTAATTCTTTCTATACTCCTGGATCTTGAATCTGAAGGCATTATAATTTTAAGATTTATGCATGCACATACATAAACAACATACATACATATATTTACTCTTTATTTCTTTCTGTCTTCCTAGTGAGTTACTTTAACAGAATTGTGCATAATCTCAAAGAAATGTTTTTTGCAGTGTGTCATAATTCTGGAACATATAAATATAAATTTAAATTTTGAAATCTATTTACCAATACATGTATTTTCCCCTGCATTTTATATGCAACATTACAAGACATACAAATGCAAACATTGTGTGGTTTCTCATACATTGTGTGGTTTCTCATACAAGAGAAACCCATATACAGGACAAAATAGAAGATAGGTCAACTGGAAATAAGGTGGTTTAAATACTTTTGCAAAGTAAAATTCTACTGTTTTTAAAATATGTTAGCATATATACATATGTGTATGTATATATAAACATATAATATATAAATTGACTTCAGAAGTCCATCAGAACTTCCACTGACCCAGTCTTCCCCATGTGTAGTCCCTCCCTAGGGAGTCCCCAAATCAGTCCATCCCCAAGGTCAGCTCATTCCCCCAAAGAGGAGAGTGGAAGATTTTGGCTCACCTACAATGAAGCCTTTCCATTCTAGAATCGTTATTCATATAGCTTCATTTCCACACATTTCTAGTAACTATAAAAATAAAATTCATTATTTTAAAATTTCTATTATATTTATCTCTCTCTATATTTTTAGGTAATCTATGGCTGCCTCAGTCCATCAGACTCAAAAGTGGAAGCCCAGAGACAGGATTTAAATTCTAACTCTTGTATTTGTGAGTACTGAGTAAGATTCCAGCAAAGGACTTACAAGTATTTGTCATTTCATATATAAAATGAAGCTGACATTTCATTAAATACATGACCTCTGTCAAGAAAGTAAAAAATAATGTTTTGTTGGTCTAAACCTACAGTTTTTCTTCTTTTTCACACAAGATTTTGACCTTTTATTATTAATTCAATAGTGACCTATTTTTAGGTTTGTTTTCTTTTGTAACAAATTCAACTTGTGTCACCTGTTTTATTACAATGAAAGATCATGAGCTCCTGGGCATGATATTCACAATGTGTGAAATATGAGATCACATTGCTGAGAAGCAGTGTTGTGGAGCACAACAGACCATCAGGGACTTCACTCGGGCACACGGAACAGCAGCTTCTAGATCATCCGTGGAAAAGTCAAGGTCAGAAAGAAACAAAGAAATGGATCGTTTGTCTAACAACACAATTCTTGATTGCAGTGGGTAAATTGAACAGATGCAGGCATCTTAAGAAGGAAAGTCTAAATTTGAGGGGTCAAGGAAATGAAAAATATGCAAATAACCATCAAATGCACACCAAAGACAAGAACACAGAGCATTAATCCCTGACATCAAATAGAAGAAGCTAAGACAGTCTTGATGGAGATGCAAACTGTCAGAGTGTCAGAGGTCAGGAAAATATTTTATTGCAAAGCAGATGAAAGGCATTCAGCAAGCAAAGAGAGGAAAATATAAAATGAAGAAATAAATAAATACAACAAGGAGTGAAGGCAAGGAGTAAAAAAGATCGGGAGTCAGAAGTGCCCAACATGAAGAGTTTTGCCATGAAGAGGATGACAAGAAAGAACAGAAGAAAAGCTTTCTTTGTGAGTGAAGATTGACAGGAAGAGACAAAATATGAAGTAAGTGGAGAAGCAGAGAATGGAAATGCCTCAGAGGAAGAATAGGCAGGAACACAAGTAAAAAGCACAGAGCAAGAGAATCAAAAAGGATACATTCAAGGAGACACACATAATCTGCTGTATGCCCAGTACACATGGGCTCACAGAATTCACAAGGAAAGCTTTCACTACATCCGTTGCTTTCCACATGTTACAAAGATTGAAAGTACAATGAAAGCCATGTGGCTAAGTGGCAAATCTATTCTAGGTCTGTCTGTGTGTTCTTAAAGATCATGTTCCTTTCCCTCTGCCAAGCACAAAGACAGGGGCATGGAGAGTGGAAAGCAATAGCTGTTAAAGAGATGACAGATGGGGATATGAGAGAGCACAGAGAGGGCTGTAAACTCAAGGCTCACTTTGTCAAGATGGTATACTCTCTTCCTCTAAAACACAGGACATTTCTAAACTGATTTATCCTCTGTGGAAAGGTCTCCAAAGCAAAGCATGGTCTTTTTGTCTTAAGTCCCTTTGATTTAGGGATAAGGATATCTAACTTCCTCTAGCCACTTTAAGATAGGCTTCACTATCTGGTTATAGCTTGAAGTCTGGTGGAATCAGAAGGCTGCCCAGCAGGTTGCTGGCTTCCTCAGTGCCACTTAGAGAAGGTTAAGCTATTGACCCCAGAGACATGATAATTAAGAAAATAGCAAGGCACAAATTACACGATCTCATTGCAGCAAGCACAGTAATGTGCATGCCATTCTCATGTACATGAAAACCCAAGCCAATATATGGCCTGAGTTTCTGAAGAATTGGTGCATATGGGACAGCAGTGGTTGTCAGGGTCCCAGATGATGGAAGAGATATGGGAGCGTTGGAAGCACTGGAACCAACCCTATGCTGATATTCTGACTCTCGTCATCTTTATTTTATACTTACCACTTAATGACTACCTCATCTTCTGTCTGCTCCTTCTCTACTGTATCGCTGGAATCCCATCCAAGTATTACCCAGGCCCAACCCTCCTTAGCTTTAAAAGCGGGTGCATTCAGGATTTAATGGCTACACTCCATGTACCACTAGTATGTTTCCTGGATTCACCCACTTAAAGAAAATGTAGCCATCTCATTGTGTGGCTCACAAAATACTTCAGTTTCTTCTTGTGAACTTGACCGGCATTTCACAATATTTCTCATTTTAGGACAAAAATTTACGTTTATTTTCTGTCTCCCTTGTTGGATTCTGAACTCTAGTAATTTTTTTGCAAAATAGCACCAAACTGTCTCATAGCAACTACTTTAAGGTTGAAAACAGGTTGGTGTAGAATTCAGTTGTATATTATGATGTTCTGAAGATGAACTTGGCTTGTTAGAGTGATTGTGAGCCGGCAAAGGCAGAGGCCCAGCATGACTCCATGTTATCTTCCCGATGTGAAGTCACCGATTCTTTTTTTTTTTTTTTTTTTTTAGGTTTTTGGAGACAGGGTCTCGCTTTGTGGTTCAGGCTGGCCCTGAGCTCAGCCTCCAACTCACATCACAATCCTCCTGCCTCTGCCTCCTGAGTGTTGGGATTACAGGCGTGAGCCACCACGCCCGGCACTGTGGTATGTGGTACTGGTTGCTGCTGGGTGTGGGTCTCCACACCCAGTATTGTTATGTGGTTACCGGGGAATCGAACCCGGGCCCTTGCGCTTGCAAGACAGGCGCCGGAACCACTGAGCTAACTCCCCGGCCCAAGTCACCGATTCTTTAGCAGAAAGAATGTTCCAGAATAGCCTGGTCCTCTTCTTTGGAGACCTTTAGTTCAAGAATTTATTTATATGTAAAACTAGTCTATGGATTCTGATCTGATGGCCTGAGTAATATTGTGCAAAGGACTTAAATATACATATCCAGTGCTTGATTAGCCTAATAATCAATTTTTATCTCCTGTTGGATTGACTCACACTGCTAAAGAGGAGAAGAAATATAAGACTACCTTCCACACATATCTGTATTTCTCAGTCTCTGGACATTACTGGAAAGTCCTGAGAATTTTTCAGAACTCAAAAGTTAAGTCAAGGGAGATAAAAGTTGAACCACAGTAATTAGCAAAATTTCCTGAATAACTCAAAGCCGCCTTGAAATAATTTTTTTTGCCACAGAACAAAGAACATAATTCCAAATGAGACAGTAGAGAGGCTCCATAATCTAACTGTTTTCATCATTTTACATCTTATAATTCCACTGGACAAGTCAAAATTGTTTCTTTTCTTTAACTAGTCTAAATCAGTAGCAGACTTTTAGCCTAGTCATACAACTACATTTTTGTTTAGATTAGTGTTTTCAATAGTGTGTGTATTAACAAGACACCAAATACTGTCCAAATAAACTATTCAGAAAATGAATGTAAAGCGATGCTAAGAACTTTTCTTAATAAATGAGAGTATCTGCCAGTAGCGAGCCTTCCTTTCACCAAGGAAATGCTTTGCCTGCGAGTGAGTCACCCTCATTTTCTGTGGACGTGATTTGAGTTTGCCAGCCTGCCTCTCACCATGACTGGAATGTTTATGCAGTCACAAGGGATTCTGAGACCCCCGAGATTTCAAACTTGTAACCACTATGGTAAATGTGAGGTTATTTATCAACTTCAAAATTCTGAGACTATGAAGCTAAGCCATGCCCCTACCTACAAGAAATGTATTTTGAATAAATCAGGTATCTATCTGGAATATAAAAGACCAAGAATGTTGGACTAAGAGCCTCAGGTGGTGTTTTTGTGATTACCTGCCAAATAATTTTTTCTCTCCTGTGTATTTGGAAAAAAAGAATTTCCTCACTGACTCCCCTTGACATAATTCTATTATTTCTGTTAATATGACAGGTATGTAAAACCACTGTTGAAAAAATCATTAGAAGGGATTTCTTTATCATAGCTAAAGTTAAGAGGTCTGATAATTGTTAATGCTAATAAAAGGAGCTGCTATTATTTGGCCTTTAATATATAATTACATGGCAGGAATTCTTTGCTTCATTTTCCTTACAAAGCCCACATAATCACCATATAACAGAATTAGAGATGGATGGGACTTCAGTGCCAAGCAAAGCTACCCACTCAGGAAGCAGGATGTCTCAAGTTAAGAAAACTCATTGCCAGGCTGGGGAATTAGCTCAGTGGTTCCAGGGCCTGCCTTGCAAGCGCAAGGACCCAAGTTCGATCCCTGGTAACCATATACCATACTGGGCATGGAGACTCATGCCCAGCAGCAATCAGTACCACATACCACAGTACCAGGTGTGGTGGTTCACACTTGTAATCCCAGCACTCGGGAGCCAGAGGCAGGAGGGTTGCTCTGATTTGAGTTAGAGGCTGAGCTCAGGGCCAGCCTGAACCACAAAGTGAGACCCTGTCTCAAAAAGAAAAAAAAAAAAAAAAGAAAAAAGGAAAACTCATTGCCACAATTAAATAAATCAGTGCTGAATTCTCACTGTGCTAAAAACCTTATAAAGAAAATGTACTTTGTGGTCAAAAGTCACAGTGAAGAGGTGCCTGGCTCAGAGCCCTGCCAGAACTCCATGTGTGAGTCTCCTCCTTGTGGAATTTATCTTTTCTTCTTAAGAACTTGGAAATTTGGGCCTGCAGTCCTCAAGGAACAGACAAACATAACTAAATTCAACTACATCTCAATCTGTCCACTAAAATCTCCCAGTAAATTGACCTCCACACTGTCTATGTTTAGGTTGCATCTACGCGTGCAGGCACACACACACACACACACACATACACACACACATGCGAGTGCGCACGCACACATATGAAGCTGAGGAAACTAAACACCTTGCTGGGAGTTCTCCTCTGGATGCACCATCAAGAACTCTGGTTCACCTAGTTGCAGTGGTTTAGGCCTCTATTTCCAAAGCATAGAGAGGCTGAGGCAGGAGAATCACAGATTTAAGATAACCTATCAATTTAATGTGACCTTAGCTCAACATTTGGAATAAAAATGCCAGATGTAGCAAACCCCTTGGTTTAATACTTATTACCAAAAACAAAACAAAATAAAAACAGACTCTTATTTTTCTTGCTCATGGGACATGGTCCTTTTCATTATTACTTTTTGGAGAGATTTAGCTATCACACACTGAGCTGCTGTAAATGTGGGTGCACATATGTCACATGAATCTTTTTATTCTTTCTGGTATACCCCTAGCAGGGGACTAACAGGGTCAAATGTGACTTCTAATGCTGGATTTTGAGTAATCTCCACATTGATCTCTATAGTGGTTGTACCAGTCTGAATTCCCACCAACAATGGAGAAGGGCTCCTTTCTCCCCACAGCCTCACCAGCATTTGTTACTTCTTAGCTGCTTTCACTTCTTCCTCTGAAAAGTGTCTGTGCTTTTCAGATGCCCATTTTTGAACTGGGTCTTTAAATTTGGGAAATTGATTTTTTAAAACTCTTTATATATTCTAGATAGTACTCCTTTATCTGTGGAACAGCTGATAAAATTTTTTTCCATACTGTTGAATGTATTTTTGTTCTGTCAGTGGTTTCTTTTGTGGTGCAGAAGCTTTTTAATAAGATGAAATCCCATTTGTTGATTTCTTCTGCTAGTTCTCATGCCTTGAAGGTTTTGTTCATAAAGTCTTTGCCTGAGCCAGTGTCTCCAAGCATTTTATCTAATCTGTTTTACAGTAGATTTAGTGTTTCTGAACACCTTGATATCTCTTGAAATCAACCCCTAGTGCTCCTCTTCCATTCTTTACTCCAGCGTGTAAGAAGATAAAAGCCTCTTAAGATGATGTGCCAGTAACCTACACCATGGCCTCTGTTACCTTCTGGGTCCCTCTCAGGCTCAGTGAGAGCCTTGAGCTCATTTTGAAGACTTCGCATCTGTCCAGGGCTGCCCCTGCCCACTAAGCCACATATTTCCCTTCTCTCGTATTTTCCAGCTGCATTCACTTCTTTTCAAGGTTTTAGGAAGCCTTGAGGATTCTCTCACTACAGGGCTATTTCTCTTTCTACCTTTCTGCCCAGACCTTCCTCCTACAGAGAGGCACAAGGATCATTTCCTTCCAAATATCAGTTGTGGGTACCACAAGACATTTTCTCAGTGGGTCTTTTGTGAGCCACTCAGGATAACTGAGACACCTGGTCTGAGTTGCCTCCATTCTTCTTTTCAGCACACCAAATGCCATCACTGAATATTTTGGGCATTTTAAATTTGCATTTGTTTACTTCCTATTTTATCACTAACACATCCAATCTTAAATACTAGATATTTTCATTTTATGTACATATGTGTGTGTGTGCACATGGGTGCATGTGTGTGTGTGTGTGGTGTGTGTGTTGTGTGTGTGTGTGTGTGTGTGTGTGTGTGTATTGACTTTTCAAAATGGTGCATCCCAGAGAAACAAGAACAAATGCTGGCATGCAGTATGTATTCAAAAAAATTTGTTTTTTAAAGACAGGTTATTACATAATAATGTCTTTCCTAAATTTCAAAAAAGAATTAGAATGATTTTAAAAATAACTAATGGCTAAAATTTGTCAAAGGAATGGAACAAAACTTGGCAAAAAAAGAAATACAGCAGATAGTTGGAGCGATTGAATTACTTCGTGGTATTTCTAACATCAGTATAAGCCAGTCTTGGAAAATACCTTATTAGAATTCAAAGTACATTACTGTAGGCCTAGTGCTTTACTGTAGCACACCAAGAGACACTTCTTTTTACTTTACACTTTCCAGTTATTAAATCAACTCCTATTTTCCTACCCATACGCTTCTCAATTACATGCTGGTTATCTCCTGTATAGCCTTCCCTCCTCAGTCTATTGTCTGTCTTCATTGCTTGCCTTCTTTGCTATAGGATTCCTGGCCTGATTTCCTTTTTCTCATGCCCAGGATGTTTCTTCTAGTTGGCATATTTGACTGTGGACTGGATGGGGGAAACACGTTTCAAGGTAGTTTCTTCCTGTTGCCTCCCTGTGATGAGGCACTGCTAGCTGTGGCAGACACTATGGGTCTGTTGAACACACTTTTCTCAGGTGTCAGACTGCTTCCGTCGTATGGTGGCATTTTCCATTTCTTGGTCTTGTGTGTCTCACAGTTGTCAGTTTCTATGTAAAATGTAATTTTAAAAATATTGCAACCATTGCTGGTGAATTCTATCCTTGGGAAAGGCAGCCTCTTAAAAATATTATGGTTTGTCTTCATTTTTTATCTTAGTCACTGCATCTGGCATTGTATGCCTTCTAGCTCTTCCTTGAAGTTAAAATAACTATGAAAGGTAAATATGTACAACAAGTTCAGGGCATTGAATTTGCAACTAAAGACACCCATGAAAGATAACTGGATATGCCTTCAAAAATGGCCAGGATTAGATAAAGTCTGTTTGACTTGGAGGGGAGTATTTTGAAGGAGATTAATGGTAATATATCTTTTTCTCTCTCTCTCTCTCTCTTTTTTTTTTTTTTTTTGTAATTTAAACATTAACCATGCTTCTGGGTCATGTCTCATATGGTTACCATTGTATTTATGTGATTCTAGTTAAATTATTTCTTTTTTCATAACTGATTTTATTTCTTCAGATTTCCTATCAATTTCTTCTTGATTAACCCAGGTAAAAGTTTATTTTGTTTATTTAAAAGAACACAAGCAACTCTTCACTTCATTGGTATTTTCTACTTTTTAGTCTTTAGTTGATTTATTTCTTGCCAGAACTTTATTATATATTTCTTTACATAATTTCTATTTTATTTCTCTAGTTTTCTGAGTTGCTTTAATAGCTCATTATATAAAATCTTCCTCTATTTTTCAGGTAGACATATGTAGTTATAATCTTCCTATAAGTTTTTTCTTTGCTTAGTTGGGTAACATTTCATAATATCAATTCTATTTTCACTGTTTCAATATTTTAGTTCTCCTTTTGACTTCTTGATTTACTCATGTGTAATTCAAGAAGATGTTGCTTAATTTCCATGTTTTCTTACAGTCGCTTAAGTTCCTCTCATAGACTTCAGTTCAAATTTTATTCTCCTTTGGTAAGAAAAGATACATAAAATGATTTAAATCTTTTAACATGTAGAATTACTCTGTAGCATAATATACAGTATTCTCTGTGGAATATTCCACGGGGTCATAAAGATCATGTGAATTCTATATCAGTTTGATTAAAGGTGTTGGAACATGTAATAAGTCCATTTAAATTGTAGTATAGCTTAGCTCTTGTATTTATTTGATGAATTTTTGTTAGAATGGAATGCCAATTGATAAAAATGGGGTTTTGAAATCCTCAACTATTACCATATTAGAGTCTTTACTTCTATTTAATCTATTATTTGTTTCATTTATTTGAAACATGCTATCTTGTATACTTTCATTTGGTTTTCATTTATGTAAAATATCTCTCTTCCAACCACTCACTTTGCCTCTGTGCATATTTTTAAGTCTGAAATTAGTTTCTTGTAGGCAGCATAGAGTAAATCTTAATTTTTGTCTAAGTTCACATTATAATCCTTGATTATGAATTTAATCGTAAGATTCAAGATTATTAGTAATAAATAATAATTTACTTCTGCTAGTTTGTTAACTATTTTGCATATTTTTCTACTTTGCATATTTTATCTCTTGCTTTTTTTATGCAGAGTGATTTTTGTCTCATCACTAAGACAAAACACCTAATACTCACAAATTAAGGGAGATGTTTATTGAGCCATGGCCCCATGACAGAGACATCATTATAGAAGAGAGTGCTGGGATAAAGCTGTTCATGTCAGCTTGGAAGCAGAGCAGAGGACAGTGCCAGAGAGTGAAGAGATACGACTCAAAGTCACACTCCACAGGCACAGTTAGAAGCTTGCTTTATTCATCTCCTCAGCCACTATCAAGTAGATCAAGTTAAAAAATTAAATTTAATCATCACATTTAATTTCCTAATTCTAAAATTAGATCTGGGACAATTTATTCATCAATGAGTTAATTCACTGATGTGTGCAAGTTGGACATGCCATTCTGAGCTGGGTTTTTTCTTTTTTTTTTGGAGTAAGTATTACACTAGGAGAAAGACTTTGATGAGTATGACTTTCCTCTGGCTTTTTCTTTGTTTTTTTCTGCTTCTTGGGTACCATGGCTCATGCAGCTTTGCTCCAAATTGCTTGGTCATGTACTATATCTACCTGGAAGCCAGCTAATTATGGACAGCCCCTTCCAGAACCATTAGCTAAAACAAACCTTCTCTACTTTAAGTACAATAGCTTAGGTACTTGGCATCAACAGTAGAAAACTGACTAATACATTGTGTCTATGCATTACAAAAAATGAGCTCAGTTGCTGGATATTTAATGAATGAGTAGGTATATTTTCTCTGAGAAGTATGTTAGACTGTGACTTTATACCTGAAAACAGCTCAGTACTCCCCAACTCATTGAAAGTAGTGAGGTGTGAAAGAATAGTGTTGATCCAATGAGAAGAGGAAAATCCATGATGGAGTTTGTTTACTGAAAGATACAAAGACTATAGTATTCCTAAATAGTTAAAGAATATTTTTACCCTTCTCTTGTCATGTTTTTGTTATTATTGTCATCCCCTCTTCCCCTTTTGGGGAAGAAAAAACTCTTACCTCGTCCACTGATTTTACTTATACTTCCTAGTGATTACATATCACTGTGCCCATCATGGAAGGAAGAGAGAGGTGATCTGAGCAGACAGCCCAAGGTGCAGACTCACTTTTCACATACCGGGTGTGTTTATGATATATGTGTATCTTCAGTTTCCGTCTGTTAAGTAAGTTTATGACACTTCCTAGAGCTACCCTTTTGACATCTTCTGCCTTTTGATTTGTTGAGAAATTATTGGTTTTCTTATCTATTAGTTATTTACATAATTTTTGTCAAATATTTACATGAATAAATGTCTTCCAATTCTCTGGTCTCAGTCACATGATTGAGTGCTGTTTTCTTCCCACTTTTCTCAGGTCAGGTAGTTGCTGACAAGCTGCCCTCACACTACCACAATTCTAGTTAAGAGGTGAAGAGTCCTCCATTTGTGAGCTCTGTGATGCCAATATCAGAGTTCCTAGACTTCAGGCACATCGAAGTGCTGCATTTTATCTTTCTGTCCTATTAAATAATTGGTACCTCCAAGCCTAATTTCCCCTTTCTGTTTTGTTTTCTTTCCCTCACTCCCCATATAAGTTCTTCTAAAAAGTTCCTTACATGATAGAAAGACGTTCCAATGGAAAAGAGTTTGGATAGGTCCAGTGAGAATGATAACGCCACATCACATATCAATCAATGATTTCACGTTAGTTGCCTCAGTAATTGAAATGCTGGTTATGTTTTATGACACGCAGGCTGGATGATCACAGAATCAAATGTGCTCTCTATATCAAATATCTTTCTGCTTTGGAAACAAGTCAAGCATTTTCTTTTAGTTTAAAAATCAGCTTCCTTAACTGTCATCATCAAAAAAGCAATAAACATATCATTCACATCAATGATGTCATAATGGAAAAAACATCAGTTTTCATAATATCATCATTAATTACAGCTAACATCGAAATGTAGTAGGGCTAACTCTGACTTACTAATTTGAAGCAAATGTCTTGAAATATTAATTAAGAAAATCAATCTCAATAAATTGGTGATAATCAAATTTATGCTTTAAATTTTTTAAAGTACAAAAGCATTCTCATTTGAGGAGATTCATTAGTATAGTTCAGTGCTTCATTTCATATCACATTAGACCTTGGAAATTCAGTAAAAAATTGCAACAAAGCTTTTTTCATCTTTCAGTCTCAGTTTTTGTTGTCAGTTATGCAAATGTTATGGCCTACATCCTATGTCTGCATGTGGGTTACGTAGAATCATTCATGGGAATGCATTCAGAAGCAATCAACTATCTTATACTTTTGAGACATTTATTACTCCTACAGGAAGGACAAGTCTGATGGATGGCAGGTACAACCTTCATTTTTTATTCCATAACACTAATCCTAGTTACACAAAAGGTCACAGATAGTCAACACTTGTTAAATAATCTTGAGGCTCAAATCTATGTTAAATACATTAGATTGTTTCATGAATCTTTATACAAATATTTGAGAAAGATATTATTAGGCTTAATTGACTCATGAGAAAACAAGTGAGAATTAATGAAGCTGTGTTTCTTGCTCAAGGTGACAGAGGTGATGAACGATGTTGCCAGACACAGCTTCACTCCAGAGTCCTGTCCTTGAACAACAGCCTCCGGCTCTGAGGATGTCAGGAAACCTTGTCTCATCCGACTCACTTTGGCAGGACCCAGGAGACCCAATGGTTTGTTAAGGACGTTAGAAGGGAATTGACAAAAAAACTCACTGGAGAAGGGAATTGTAGGAAGGGAGTAATAGAATCTGTCTTGACAGGTAAAGGGGAACAGAAGAGAATATCCAGGTAGTAAGTCATCTATTGAATAACAGCTCTGACACTATTACTGTGTTAGAATCTGAAATTCAAAGTCCAGCAACACAGGGGCTGCCTTTGCAGATTGTACAGCATTTTACCTGGACCTGTGCAATTAATTTTTATACTAAGTTTTTATAGAGTGAATTTTGTGATTTCATGCTTCCATCAAACCATGTGGCATGTACCAGTTATATCCATCCTAAATTGTCTGTTAATTCACTTGTTTTGATATCTTATATTTGACTTTAACTTTTAAGAACTATGATCATACTCATTTTATAAATCAACAAGACATGTTATTTAAGATTGTTCTAATTTTCACGTGTACAGATAACTGAAGATCAAAGAATAAATGAACATTTTACCTTTCCCATATTTAAGTAGGGCTAATAATAAGATCTAAGTGTAGGTTTCTTGAGAAAGAGATGGAGGGAAATGACATACAACGCCCAGTGGAGTGAAGGTACTTGGACATAATGATGATAATCATTTTAGTAGCCTCCGATAATTAACAATAGCTTAACTATTATTAAACCAACACTTAGCAAGATACATGAAGACATACAATTTGAATTACTTAATTAGCAAACTAATTAATTGATATTCAGAATTCTTTCCTTGTGAGATAGCAAACTTCCCTTTATCAATCTGGGAATGACCAGATACACAGGTGGGAAACATAACAAAATATAATTTCAAGTGAGAGTTCATAAAAAATGTAAATTCAATCCTGCCTACAGCTTACTATCTATAGTTTTATGAATGAGCAATTAGATTTACTACTGCTTGAGATTTTCTTAAGAAATGTGAGGCCATTTGTCTCTGAAACAATGAAACAAGATAATATTGACAGAATCTACTTGGGGATCACTGGAGAAAGAAGCAAATTTATAAAGTTGGAATATAAATGTAAAATTTATGTCTTAATGTCCACTGCTTAAAGGATTATGGTAGGAAGTATTTCTCAATCCCTTGCTTTGCTACGCAGATGGTTTCAAAAGTAATATTCACTGCTTAATTATTAATGCTGCATTGATTTGTTTTCTCATAGTCCAAGTGACAAAAAATCCATTAAGAAATATATGCAGCAAAGTTGCACACAAAGCTTACCATTTAACTCAAGAGGAAAAATATTTAGCCAGATCTCATTAATCATTCATATTTAATTTCCTTTCCTTTAAAAAGCAAAAGGTAAAGAATGGATCACCATTTAAGTAAAACAATATGAATAGAGATGGTGTCAAATCCATTTCTGAGGATTTAACATTCACCATGCAAAGATCTGTACATCTACCTCTACACACCTGTCCTACCCGTACAACCAACCAAGATGACAATAAGTACAAACCTCATGAATTGTTTTGGGGGAGGTTCAAAAGTGGCAAAATAAGACTCCAATACTTCTCTCTTTTTTTTGCTGTGCACGGTTTAGATCATCTTCCCTTCCTTCTGTGCTTCTAAAGTTAATCTCCCAATGGTCTACTTTTAAGAATTCTTATTGATGTGTTCCCAGGTTCTACAAACTTGTGGAATATCAGTGAATTTTACAAGTATGGAAATAAGAAGCCACACCACTCCCGGGCTGGCCAAGTGAGAACAAATAAGTAATAAATAAAGGACAGAGTGAGGGAAGACAGATACATCTTTTAAATGCATTCATCCAGAACAGAGGGTAATTGTGAGGCAAAGACAGACTTGAGAACATGTTATTCTTTTCAGTAGTTTAAAAGATGTGGTAGAAATATCACAACATTTAAAATCTAAAACACATTTTAAAATATATCACACATTGTCATTAATTCCCATGAAAGTACTCCTCTTCACTCTGAATACACTTGCCCCATCATTCTTGATGCTTTGTGGAAGAGTCCTGAAAATCCTCTCTTGTGAGAGTCTTTACTGATTTGATGAGTATATAGTAAATACTGCTGCTGAGCAGCCACTAAGGCAGACTGGTGAATGTGTCATGGTACCTTCTTATCCATCTATTCAACAGCTCTAGCACTGTGAAATTTCTGGATCTTCCCCTAAAGCAAGATGGCCAAAAAAGGAAATGATTTGCTCTATTCAGGACACTGAGGCAGCCAGAACAGTGGAGCTAAGGGCACTCAGAGGAGTATGTCCAGGATCGCTTCTAGTGAAGATGGTCATTATGTACAAAATGTACCAACAAGACATGGCTTAATATAAAATTTTAAAACAGAATGATAAGATATGTATGTCCAAACTGTATCTCTAAGAAAGATAATCAATCAATTTTTTCTGTTTTGGAGCTCTGATCCCCAAGTGACTATTTTTAACCTTTCTTTCTTCTCTATGCTATACTTTGTTAGTGATTTTTTTCTTTTCAGTAGATGGTGAGAATCACAGCACACTGAGTAGCACTGTAAAATTTCTAGTAGTGCATACTTAGTTGCTTCATTATTTAAGCAGAATAATAGGCCAGAGAAAGGACTACAACTTAGTTTAAGGAGCTTTCAATTCAGAATTTTCAATGTCAGATTGTACAACATGGAGCTTTTAAGATTGTGGATGAGATTGTAAATTGAGTAATCTCACAATGACACTCTTATCCTGTAATATTTACATGGTCCCAGACTAATTGCAAGAGTTCTTATGATTGGAAAATAAAACAAGAGAGAGAAGGTAACATAGAGACATGAAATGCTACATTACTGTCATGGATGGTGGTGAAAGCAGTTGTGAAGGTATGCAGGCAACTTCTAGAAGGCAGAACAGGCTTGAGCATATTCTTCTCAGAGCCTTCAAGGGAACAAAATCTTCTGAGACTTGATTTTATCCCATGGAGACCCATTGCAGACTTCTGAATACCAGAACTGAAAGATAAACAATTTATGTTATTGTAAGATACTAATTTTTTAGTTAATTAGCAGCAACAACAACAGGAAACTATATACTCACACAATAAAATGAGAAAGTATTTGGACAAACTCCAAGGTATTGCTTGCTATTTCCATCCTAGCACCTAGAATTTTGTAAGGGGCATGCGACACTCAGAATGTGGCAGCTGAAAGGGACAGCATCCAACATGGCCTTGGAAGGTGGTCATTGAAAACCACAGCAGACACATTTTTCCATTAGATTTCCACCAGCTGCAGGAGGAGAACTGGTGCCAGATAACACAGAAAATGAAACTGTCACATTTATTTTAGTTTCATCATATGCATATACAATCCAAATTAAACAGGACCTTTGAAGTGAAACCAGCCAAATGCAATCTGGATTTATCTGACAATTCAAGCCAAATCTAGTGATAAATACCAATAGGGGAAATTTGGGAAGCATGTATCTGGTGAACAATACCAAAAGTAAAATTATTTGCAGAGCTCACCAAGGCCACACTTATTAATATATCTACTTGATAAGAAATGATGCCAAATGAGAACAGAAGGTGAAATGTGAGTTAGAGTAGATGGAAACAGTGTTGGAGTGAGACGTAGATTTGTGAGAAGAGTCATTGCTTTTTTTATAGCTACATTAAAAAGGACACATTCTTGCTCCCTCAACTTTTTAGCTCATGGGTTCTTTCTCTCTGAAAATAATGTAGAAGTGGCTTACATTTTATTATTGTTATTAATATTACATGGAACGGTTATTGCAGTACCAATAAAAAGAAATATTTTTTGCTTATAATCGCTCTTTTTAGGAGAAGAATGAGCCTCTCTTGAATGTCCAGAGAAAAGCATTTGCATCTTCACTTTATGAGTATAATTAGCACATTTGTCCAAGCTGTCATCAATGATAATCAACACGATAATAACTCCTTGTGTTTATGCAGCTATATACAATTTACCAAGCATTTTCCCATTCTTTACAGTGTGAGATCTATCATATCTTTGGATTTTGTTAAAAATTTTCAGGGGAAGCAGAAAAGGATAGCTTAGCCCCTCCCTCCCCCATCTCTCTCTCTCTCTCTCTCTTTCTCACTGTCTCTGTCTCTCTCTGCAGCTGTCTCTGTTTCTGTCTCTCTCCCATTGCCTGTTTGTCTATCTTTATGAAAATAGAGAAATAATGACTCAAACTGAGGCAGGTCTCACATCGGGGCAGTCATCTCTCAGACCATAAGTTTCTGAGTTAGGCAAAACCATGCCCCAATGATGCCCTCCGCGCAGTTACATTCTTGACGTTGTTCTACCTATTTCCTGCAATTTCACATTCCTGTTGCTTTCCTTTCCTTTGATATTTCAGGAAGAGGTACCTTTATTGATTAATTGGATAGTCTAAATGTGAGCCAAAGTATCCTGACTTTTAGTTTACTTGAACAAACAATGGGTTTACATATTTTATATAACTCCTTGTTTATATATTGTTTAGACATTTTCTATGCACCAAGGAGGTTTCCTACATGATCAGTACAATAGTATGATTTAATGCATACAGCTTTAAAGTCCCTCTCAGCCCTTGGGGTCATTATTGTATATCGTGAAGGTGGGTGGGGAAGGAGAAAGCAGTGCTGATTCTGAACACAGAATCAGATGTATGGTTGAGAATCACGATGCTGTCTTTTACTGTCTAACTGAATGTAAATGTAAATAACTTCTCTGAAGAGGATTGACAAAAAGGAGTTAGTTCTGCATCTTTGTTTCCTGGTTCTGAAGAGTTAAATTTATAACTAACTTAGTACCCAGCCACAGAAACTTAGGTAAATATAACTATTTTAGGATTGTATGCTGTTGTTTTACTTACAATAATAATCCAATTGTCTCATAATATTGTGAGGTCAAGGGTAGAAAGATAAGTGGTCATTGTTCTCTACATGCTAAATGCTGCAGTTCTCTGATTCTCTCCATGTAGACTGAAAAATGTTGGGCATTGCTTTGTCATCTCAAAAGTTAGCCAGCCAGTGTGAACTGTTTCTCTTAGAGCACGGTGTTCATCATCATTAAATTGTGTACAGTGCTTCACATCTCAGGAAAGAATTATTACATTGATAATTACGCACTTGACAATGCCTTAAGGTTAATTAAAGGGCCAGACGGACAGATTGGCAGAGTTCCAGAGATAGCTATGCTAATAATTAGGACACCTCAAGCACCCCCAAACTCCCCCAAACTATGAATTGAGTTTAGTGAAGGCAAAACTCAAGGACAGTGGACATATCAGCACATAGGAGTGATAGCCAGTGAGACAAGCCCACCTGGCCATGAGGAAGACACTGCCTTCCTTTTCTTCCACTGAAACACACCACTAGCTCTGTCATGGGCTGAGCCTGTGCGTGCACTGAGTTGTGACTTCCGTCTTGTTTGCTTTTGTTATGTTGCTCAGTGTCCAACACCCTGTAGCATTCATTAACATACTCATTGAGTTAGAATAGACCTGGGAAAAAGAATACTGACATCTGAGTGTCATAATTACATTATGTAGGAGGTCAAATATTTAGCGAAACTCCACTTGGCCAATTCCTTTTTACTGATATATCTAACACTATATAATTTAGTAATGACATCTATCAATAATTAAACATGTACGATATCAAAGGAAGTTGGTCACCTTACAAAATATCTCTGAATAAAATATTTCAAATAAGTTATTCTCTCTCCTATACCTTATATAAGGAAAGTGTGAATGAGAGGGGAGGCGGCTGGCATGAAGTAGCACAGCTGACAAGACTAGCTTGAGTCTAATGTCTGTGGGCTTGCTCTGGGTAATGCTGATGAAATGTTTCCTATTTCCCAGATGTTATATATTTTCCAATACCTCAGTGCTAGTTTTCATTTACAGAAGTAGCAAAGAGATGGCAGGAAAAATCAGATGCTGAGAGAAGACATTTCATTTTCTAGCTCAGCACCTGGTTGATTTTTCTAATCACAATTATGATTGTGGGAGAAGAAAAAAAGAGTGAATCAGCAGCATGAATGCAACCAGTTCACCTCGCTGCTTATAAACCTTAATTAAACCTAATTTGTAAATCTTAATTGAACCACATGTACAGGCATTAATGAAGCAGTACAATAACATTGCTCTCCCAACAAGACAACACACTGCTACTAAGTACGTATATGCCTGGAAAATGTACTCATGTGCGTCTCATCAAGGCATAATGAGGAAGTAGATAAACAATTAATCTCATTAATTGCAATCAAAGGACAAAAAGTACAAGTCAGTTGCTGAGAGAAATCAACTTTGCCAGACTTCCTCATGAACAGATACGGTGCTAATGAAGTGAGAGTGTGAAATAAGCGAACATCTGAGAAACTCCGGAGCTCAGTTGGAATGTCAGGAGAAGGACGCCAACTGGAGAAGGCTGAAGTCACCTTGAGCATGACTCAGCACTTTCGTGATTCCTCTGCGATTCACTCACTTACCCACCCATTCACTCACTCACTCGTTCATTCATTCTACAAAACCACCTTTGACACCTACCGAATAACCTGAGTGCTGTTCCTGGAAATTAATTTTTAACACAAATGAGATCCGACTCAGGCTAAGAAAGTGGATGGTGCTTCTGTTCAAATTTATTTAGTTTCAAAGATTAAGTGGATATCTGAGGTACTTAGAGGCTATTCTGGTTGAGACACGTGAATGTAATTTTGTTTTGTATGTTTGTTTTTAATTATCACCACCTGAGCGTGAGGTACTACTAATCAAACATTCTGATGAACACATTTTGAGGTATGGCAATTTGATCTCATGACATAATTAGTGAGGAAGCAGAGAATTCCCAAGGTATATACACTGCGAAAGAGTCTGGAGATGAAGCCGAGCAGCAGCCTTGGAGGCCAAATCTGGGCTTCCGTGACTTCTTCATTCAGCTCCATGACTCTCTTTCAACAGCCACCGCCCCGTCTTGATTAAAATTCCTCACTGGATTTCTGATTTTTAGTTCGTTTGTTTATTGCTTTTTCTTTTGGTTTTGAACCAGGGATCGAATGCAGCACCTTGAGCTTACCAGACAGGCACCAGAACCACTGAGCTAACTCCGGGACACTATTCCTAACTGGAAGGTGATACCTCAGGAGCTCAGCCTTCCTCCGGACGCCGTGTGCATTGACTCTTGCCTCAGAGGCCTTCTAGCTGTAAGTGACAAAGTAGCCACTGTCTTCCTCGGTCCCCTCTTTCCTTTGCGCTGGTCTAGTTTCTGTGTCCTTTTCCTACTTCAGGATTCTGAAACTGGAGTATGATTAAAAGACTTTCCAGGGGATTCACCACCAGATCTTCCAACTTCAACAGCAGAGGGCGCTCAAGCGTGACACCTCGCGGCTGTGTCTGTGTTCCTGCAATTTTCCCTTCCGTAAATGTCTATTCTCTACCTTTTGGGAATTTCCTAGTTTATCTGATAATATTAAGGTTTTACAATTCCTTTCCTTTAAGGAAAGACTGGGTAAATTGTAGCAGATTTGGACCCCCATCTATTTTCTGAGAACGTACTTGTTTTTGTGTTTCGAGCTTCACCATAAGGTCAGTGTTTAAATTGAAGAGTCATGATATTTATCTCTGTACCCTCAGCAGATCCCTTGAGAAAATATTTCTGTGAATGTCTGAATAAAACTCAAGATGTCAGGGCCAGACCTCCATATTCTGGAGGCAACCATTTCCTCCATGTGTATAGGGCTTTGAGACCAAAACCAAGGAGGCATCCCGACCGGAACAGAGGGCGTGGCAGGGGGACTGCACATGATAGGCTCATGTTCACAGCCACTAGGGGTATGTTTCCATTCCCCCCTTCCAGAAAGAAAGACAGAGGCAGACACTATTTGTAAACAAAACAGCTTCACTGCCTCCATGTGGCAAGATGTTAATTTCTTTTCTATGCTGCAGCAGAGCAACTAGTTCATGGGTTACACGACATATCATTATTACTCATTGGTCTACAGTAAGTTCACACAGGGTAAGAAAATATTAGTTCGGGGTAAGGTTTGCCTAGGTAAGGGGGACATATATTTGGAGTGTGCTTTAGTGCAGGGTAGGGGCTGTCAAGGAGGAGCAGATCTGGGAGACTGGTTTTTGAAGTGAGCATCATCAGTCAAGGTACGATGGGCCAAGGAGGAATTTTCTTGGGCTGAAAAACATAAAACTGCTCTCAGCCAATATTATCCTGGACTGGTTTCCCTCCTGTCTGTCAGTCATTTTTTTTTCTGTCCCAACATCAGCTATAATGTCTGGTTCATCTCAAATGTCCTGGATCCAGTTAATAATAGATGAACAAACTTGAACAATCATCAAACATTTTTTGCATACCCCTTTCTGCTGTAGGAGGGAGAATATTGTTTATTCTTTCCCATACTACACAACAAGATTAGCATCAAAGGATAGAATGTACTAAAGGATGGTATATATTTTAAAATCACTGAAGAAACTGTTGTACATAGAAATGTCTTATCGCTTCTCTTTGAACAGGTGGGGAATCCCACCCGAATTTACCTATAATCTACGTGTGATAGTGGAGAAAATTAAAATGAGACAATCAAGTGTTTTTCTCTATAGGAACCTTAAATATAGGTTATATATTCTGTCATCTTCAGCGATCAGAGTATAAAATTAAGAAAGAAAGTCTTCAGATTACTGCATTTATTCTTGAGCTGCAAGATGTTATTGTCTCAATATTAATTATTAAGGAAAAATCATTAGACATCTAAATACTGACAAATCATGCAGGAATATATTGTTTAGTAGTACAATTTTATGAACTACTATATTATTTTAAATACAGATAAATAAATACTTGTACCTGAAAAATTTTGGGAGAGGAGTAAAAGTGAAAATACAAAAGTTTGAACTTGGGCAAGGAGAGGAAAAGTGTGTACATATAACAACTGGGAGAGGAGAAATAATGTACAGACAAGACAATGAGGAGACTATAGGACTGGAGAGGAGACAAATGCAGTAGGAATGATACAGAAGAAATATAACTCCAACTTTTTAGATGCCAAATATTCAGAGTTTACGGTCTCACAACAGAGGGGAACGAAGTTGAGAAGCAAAGGAAGAAGTTAGGTATGTCCTCTTAGAAATAAAGAGGAGAAGAGGGCTCCTGAATTTCCAGTGTGAGTCCTGAGTGGGTGTGCACCGAAGCCCTAGGGTCAGTGGCAATTTTTACAACAAAATCATGAATGGGTACAAAGTGGGTCAAAGGATGATTAACCTATGGGGTGCAAATATGGCTGCTTAGCTCTAATGGATTCAGTAAAGTAGTGATTCACCGAGCAGGGATACATGGAAAGAACAGAGGCATTTTGGGAAGGGATGGGTCCAGATCCTCTGGTCACCCATCTGGGTGCCTGATGCCAATTTGGGTCTATCTAGACTTACTGGACTAAATTGCTGACAATGTGCTGATTACATTATGAAATCACTTTTTTCTCACGGAGTCTCATAGACCTGGCCATTGCACCTTCATCTCAAGGTCTAGCCTTCCTCATATGCATCTCCAGCCACAATTCTGATGTCGTTGTTTTGTGCTGACACCTTGAGGTCCCAGTCCCTCTCTGACCATATCCTAATTTTTATGTAAGTCAGCCACCTGTGCGAGGTATGCCTCCTGCCATGTCCATAGCTACACACCTACCTACAGTTAGCAGGTAAGTGTGTGAGCCATAGGAGCTTAGCTAGTCCAGGGAACTGCAGGTTCAGTGTATACGAGGCACTGAGCTCTGACTTTAGACCACTAACAAGCTGTTCTTACATGGTTTGTAAAGCTTCATGTCACCCTTGTTTATGAATGAAGAAATTATTATTCACACATGTAAGTTAACCTGCCTAATCTCTACACTGTATCCAGTATTACAATCCCATCTGTTTAAGCTTAGTCCTTTTGCTTCACCATACATTTAAGATCCTCTGGATGTTCATATTTTCTACAAAGAAGAATTCTAAGGGTTCCCCATTGCAGAACAGCTTACGTTATGGGGTTAATGTTCACTTCCTATTCTGTGCTTCACTCTCTTTCACAGCTGATCTGGGTAGTCGTTTCCCAGCCTGGGTGGGTATTCCATGGTACCTCTCACTGATCTCATATTCTTTTTTTTTTTTTAACCATATGATCTTGTTTATGTTCAGAATTATAAAATTTGACTTCATGGAAATTGAGAGCAGAATGGTACCAGAGGGCTGGAGGGTATGTTGAGTATCAACATGCGGATGGGCAGGAGCAAAAGTTCTGGTGGGCTGATACATATTAAAGTAATGACAGATAACAGTCATGTCCTGTCCACTGCAAAAGGCTAGAAAAAAAGATTATAAAAAATGTCACCAGGGCCAGGGATTTAGCACAGTGGTTCTGGCGCCTGTCTTGCATGTTCAAAGGCCTGGGTTCGGTTTCCAGATAATCCCATACAATAGTGGGCATGGAGACTCATGCCCAGCAGCAATCAGTGCCACATACCACAGTGCTGGGTGTGGTGGCTTATGCCTGTAATCTCAGCACTCAGGAGGCAGAGGCAGGAGGATTGCTGTGATGTGAGTTTGAGACTGAGCTCAAGGCCAGCTTGAACTACAAAGTGAGACCCTGTCTCAAAAAAAAAAAAAAAAAAAAAAAAAAAAAAAAAAAAAAAAAAAAAAAAAAAAAAAAAAAAAAAAAAAAAAAAAAAAAAAAAAAAAAAAAAAAAAAAAAAAGTCACCAAAGAGAAATGATAAATATGTGAGGAAATAGACAATCTTTGATTGAAACATTATATACTGAATGCATGTGTCAAAATGTTATGTGATACTCCTTTGATATATATAAATTTACATTTTTATGTATTAGCTAAGATAAAATTTTTAATTGATTTTATTGTACATCTTATATATACATCATGATCCCGCTCAACATTGAGGATTTGTACCAGTATATGAGCTGAATTAATTCTAATTTTTCCCTTTCCCTGCCCACTCTACAACCCCATCCCTATATACATGAGCTTTACTTACTTTTTTATCATCAAATTTTCACTTTCCTTCTTTACTTACCCTTTCCCCTCTTTTTCCTTTGAATATTTTTCTATTTCCCAATATTTTTCATACATTTTAGAACCCATATTCTGATGTAGGAGTCAGTAGAAAATTTTTAAGGGCCTGTAAAGTAAATATTTCTCTGTCTAGGAGACATATTATCTCTATTCTCAGCTATCCAGATCCTCACGAAAGCTACTGTAGATAATATGCAGATGAATTAAAGAAAAATATTCTAATAAAATGTTATCAGCAAAAATAGCAGAAGACAGAATTTAGCCTTCAGGGAAATGTGAAGAGTGTTCTCTGTGGTTTCCAAGGCAGAGGTTTTCAAACTATTTGGGTCATAATCTAGAGCTACAGCTACTGTAGAACAATGTTTGTAATCATCTGTTGTATTATTGTGGTTGAAAACAGAGTTTCTCAGGAAATACTTTAAATATTTTATTCCTATGTTTTGTATTTTATTCCATTAGAAGGAAAAATGCATTGTCAAGCAGTAATTGGAGAATTCATTTATGGGTATTAATTAATTCAAAGCTTGAAAAATAAAAAAATGTTATGCAATTTATAAAATCAGATCATAGAATATTGTTGTGAAGGATTCTGAAGACAATAACTATATGGTAGAATCTTGTGTTTGGACAACACTTCACCTGGTTGTTCTGCTGGTTGTTCAATTAATAGTTGGTTGCATAAATAAAATAAAAGCCTCTTTATAAGTGAGATAGTTCAGTACATGGTTCAAAAAATTCCTGTCTTCTGGTGAAGTTTTAAGCTTCAGGACACTTCTGAGGTTCTGTAAATCCAATTCTTTTTTCAAACTACAGTTGTGTAGTTAAGGTCATGGGCACTAAAGTGGCAAGGATGACACAGATGTCACCTGGTAGAGGAGCTGTAAGCTTAGTGAACAGATCCACAGTTACGCAAGAAACAATGTTTTGTAAAAGCAAAGACACCAGACAGCTAAGTCAGTGTGAACTTCTGGGTGTACAGTTCTGTATTTTTTATTGGACTTTTTTCCTAAAATTAGGAAATCAAAAGTTAAAAAAAACCAGATACAATATTTTTTTATTGTTTAGGTTTACTTGCATGAATCCTTGAAGTAAAAAACAATAGAATAAATGATATACAATTTTCTTTTATCTAGATAAACTGATAAAATAGAGTTAAATGCTGTACTCCTATTAAGAAATTTATTATTTCATAGATCTCAGATACTAATGTCTCTTCTTCTCTCTCTTTCCCTCTCTCCTTTCCAATTATTACAATCCCTCTGTTTACTCTGACTCTCCTCTTTAGGTTTTTTAATTTCCCTTTTATATAAATTAAAATCCAATAGCTCCGCAGATATGATTATGAATATATACAAGTCAGATTTATCTATGTGTAAAAATCTTTAGCTTTTATGCTAATGTGTTACATATGTCTCCATAACATACACAGTTACATACAGGCACTCACAGAACACATTATCATTTTTGTGCTAATAGTATTTATCTTATTTGCTTAAATGTGATTGTTTTAATATAAAAGTGATACAACAACTTTAAGAAAGCACTTTCATAAATGTTAATATCAAATAAGAGTTTGTAAAGTATTTTTATTTCATCCAAGGTCAATTAGCAAAAAATAATAAATAAATAAATATGACATGCTGAGTCTTCTAACACCAAAAGCTATTCACTTTTAACCTAAAGCAATGCTCTTAATGGGGAACTATCTGTGATACATAATGTGCCTATTTTTATAACAGCGCTTATTCATATAGAATTAGCAATTTAAAAGGTAGTAATTAAAAGATTGATGATGCCATTCAATTTTAATTTCATATAAATAGAAAATACTATTTTATTGTAAGGGTAATCTATGCTGTATTTTCACTAAAAACCATCACTCATCTCAGATTGCATTTTAACAGGACATCTGTACTTTGTTAGATCCTGACAATGGAGTAATTTATTTCTGAATATGAATACAAAAGGGAGATATCTTCAAAGTGGGAGCTTTTCAGTATTTTCAACAAATAAACCAAACTGTCCCACAATGCCCATTGTGGCCAAGAGCTCTGATAATTTTTAAAAGTTTTTCGTATGATTACTGAAAACAATAGATAAGCAACAAGTATATATTCAAAGTTTACCATGCGATTATTTGATGTGTATACAAGGTATGAAATGATCACCACAATTAAGTTAACATACCCATCACCACATACTGTGTACTTAGAGAGAGAGAAAAGGCAAAATCAGAGACAGAGCAATGACTATCCTTAAGATCTATTCTCTTAGCAAATTTCAAGTGGACACCAAGAACAGTGTTCCGAAGTATAGTCACCATCATCTTCACTAGATATTCCACATCACTCCTCTGCTATTGAGGATTTGTATCAGAGGACCAAAATTCCTTCATTTCACCCACATCTCACTCCTTAGTGATTAACATTCAACTCCAATTCTATGAGATGGACTTTTCTTGTATACCTCTAGCAGTAAGAGCGGCTGGGACTTTACTTTTGTGCCTGTATCATTTCATTTGCCCCGTGTTCTCCAGGCCGACAAGCCTACATTACAAATGCTGATGCCTCACTATCCTCTCTTCTCTCTCCCTTCTTTCCTTCTTTGCTTTCTGTTAGATTCTTGAAAAAATTTTGGAATAACTACATCACTTATGAGAAGCCCACATAGTTTTGTGTAAGAATTCACTATTTTTGTTTTTCTGTTCTCTGCTGTATCATAATTCTGACATCGACATGAAATCTGCATGTTAAAAGGAGACAGTTTTCTCTATGGGAAGATTCTTGGGACTTATGTTTTGATTAGGAGATGATTTTTAAGAGGACAATCATTTCCAAAGACAAAGTATAACAAGCCATCATTGGTCACTCATTAGTTTTGATCTCTATATCCTTTGCTGGCAAGCACTTAATGTGTGACCCTCCTATTTCTTTCTCACATCACTAATCTGAACCATCACCTTATGCATTTTCTTAGCTTTTACCAAGCAACATCCAGGTGAACTATTCAGCCAATAAATTCAGCCACAGGTAGAGATTCCCCCAGGTGGCACAAGACCCTCCAGCCAGAGTGCAGCTGATGCTTATGGAGTTAGTTATCAACTGACAGGCCCTGGTTTTTATCTTTTTTTCATCTTTATTTAAATACAGTAAGAAAAACTTGTTTGAAGTATCCTGCTTCTTCCAGAGCATATGGATTTTGAGAATTTGTATTCAATTTTTGTCTTTTGTTTTATTTTATTTTTACTGTCATTATGAAGATATCATATACTGGGAGACTGATAAGCAACTAACATGTATGTGTCACTGTTCAGAAGGCTGAGAAAGGTTCAATACTAACATTGACAAAAACTGTCTGGAGAAGGCCATTTCCGTAAAGTGGCTGTTTTTTGTTCATGACATCACATGGTAGAAAAGCTTCATTTATCATCTCACTATAGAATAAATTCCCAGAGACCCCATCTCCTGTTGGAGTCAAACTTGGGGTTAAAATTTCAGTATATGAATTTAGGAGGGACAACAAGATTCACACAATAGGACTTATTATATTTTTAAAAATAACATATCACTTGATTAATGATCTTTAATTTGAATGGCAGTCACATTATCATCATCTCATTGGAAGATTAAGACAAAATTTGTGTTAATACAGTCCTAAATTCTGACATGGATGGAGACAGGGGGACATTTCCTTGACTTATTCTGGACTATACTACTCTGTGCTTCTGAATTCTTCTATCACTTGTAGAGCTACATAAAATACATTTTCCATGTTGAAGTATATCATTTTCATTTAATGAATCATCTTACAAAAGTTTTATCCAAATTCATTTCACCAGGTGAATTAAATTCAAATTATTTTCATCTTTAAAGGAAGGAAAGTGGGTAAAATTCATAATGGTAGCAGCCTTCCTCATTAAGTGTTTAAAATAAAAGTATCAGCTCTGATGAATCATGATACCATGAATGAGCAGTTTGAAATTAGTAGATGAATAAGAGGTGGATAGGACTAAAGCTTTTTGGTCCAGTTGTGTGAGAAATATTTTGAAGCACTTTCTGTCCCAAGTGCTATCCTGGTAATGGTGAAAATAATTGACAGGTTTCTATTTGTCGTGGAGACATTGTTTAGTGTAAAAATAGAACATAAATGGGAGCGATACCTACATACATGCACACAGATGCACAGTCACCAAGTGCAAATTATAAATCCAGTCTAATTCAGATCACTAGTGAGGCCAAGTAAGCAATGTGTCGTGGGAGGGTGGTGATTTCCTTCTGCACACTGTTTTTGAGACAGACATCTAATCTAGAACTGGACCACTGAGGGATGAACAGAGTCTACCACCTAAAGTACATTAGGTGAGGATTTCTGGAAGAAATGTACATATACTGAAGTAAAAAAAGAAAACAGAAGTTTTGAAAGACTGCAAAAGCTACAGGTAAATCAGTGGGAGGAAAATGATACAAACTGAGGGTAGAAAGTAGGTCATGGAGGTTTCTTAAAGCCAGGATGATAGATCACTAGTCAGATGTATGAAAGTTGTATTCTGACTTGAGAAGTCCTTGTAAGGCTTGAAGCCAATGACTGCCAGGTTTTAGTTTTCCAAATTAATAAATATAAATGAATATTCATAGCTTCATTGCTATTAGTTATTTTAGTATGTTGGAAAATTCTTGTCTTTACATTGGGCATAGAAATGGGACCGGCACATGAGGAAGCTTTGCTGTGACATCATCATTGCCAAGAAAGGCAAGTTACTTAGCACAGTTGTATTTTGTTCACAGGAAAGGAGCTAATGCAGCAGGACCATCTATCATTTAAAGGAGTTTCTCTCTAGATGGAAAGCTGTATTCTTGCTGGTTTTCACCAGTCCACTGAAAGGCTCCTGCAACTCAGGAAATTCAGAGGAATCAGTACTTTTAGGATACAAAAATTGTTTATGTGTAATATTAACCCTAAATTAAACAGACCATGGAAATTTTATTATTCTCATAGACACTTTCTAGGTCCTTGCAGAGTCCACTTAATCTTCTAAATTCAAATCAAGTTTTAAGATTTCTGGGTCTGGATCAAGTGCACAGAGGACATCGTGTCCAGATAGTGTTCAGAATAGACCCCAAAATATTTCAGGGGATTTTGCATGCCTAGCGTCCATACTACTTTTTCCTTTCCATGGCATTCAGTTAACTCTAATTCTTATCTCACTTTACTTATGCAACCTTATCCAAAGTTACACAGTTCTGTTACACCATTATAAGTATTCCAGAAACAGCACTGTTGTTAACTATAATTGTTTCCTTGGGCATCTCCTTCTGGTATGAGATATTGAATTCTGAATTGAACTAGGCTTCCCATGGGGCATAACATCAATTTTGTCATAAAGGATAAAGGAGCATTATGGTGAGTGTATAATACCCATGTTTATTCTTTAATCTTTTTTTTTTTTTCTTTTTTTAGGTTTTTTAGACAGAGTCTTTCTTTGTAGTTCAGACTGGCCCTGAGCTCAGCCTCAAACTCTCATCACAGCAATCCTCCTGCCTCTGCCTCCTGAGTGCTGGGATTACAGGCGTGAGCTACCACATCTGGCACTGTGGTACATGGTACTGGTTGCTGCTGGGCGTGAGTCTCCATGCCCAGTATTGTATGTGGTTACCAGGGATCGAACCCGGGTCCTTGCACTTGCAAGACAAGCGCTGGAACCACTGAGCTAAATCCCCGGCCCCCCATGTTTATTCTTTAGAATATTTCTATTGATGAATTACTATTCCAATTTTATGAGTTTATTATGTTAAACAATGGTACTTAACCAAAAAATTCCAGAGAACTCAGCATTGAATTTTAATATTTACTGTTCAAAACAAAAGGAAACTTTTCAACCTTGACAAAATTTCTCTGAAAAAAAGAGCAAAAATAAATTTGCATTATATGAACTACAATGAAAATGCCAATAGAATTCTACAATGAAAATCTTTTTCCGAGTTATCACACTGAAGGCGGCCTTTGCACTGATGACTGCATGTTCCCTGCACAGATCTTGCTTACACTGAAAACACATTGGCTTTCTTTCCTTTCCTGTGCAGAAGGCTGTTCTCCCTTGTCCTGTTTTGTCATCAGCTTCCTACTATATTATACAATATACACTTAGTAGGAAAATAAAATATCAATAAAATAAAACATCAAGTATGTAATGAGTACTTAGAATAGACATCAACATTTTCACATCATCTGTTTACTTGTTTACAAAACCAAGAGAATAACATCAGAAATAAAATTATACGTGAACTACAATGTAAATACAAATTACCACAGAAATAATCTTTGCTTTAACTGTTATACCCAAGACAAGCTTCCCACATGAAAATTGCAAGTTCCACACACAAATATTGTTTATGCTGATAGCACATATGTTTTGTTTTCCCCTCCTTTTTTGAAGGACATAGTTGATCTCTTTTTGCCTTCCTTGTTGTATAGTAGGTCTTCGTGATGTACTTGTTATTCTTTTGTAAATATCAAACTATGTATGCTGCATATGTTTAGGACTGAATAAAACACAGCCACTGTCCAACTCTGTGTGTTTTGAGAGATGGCATAATTCCTGCATAACTCATCAGTAACATCTACTTCACCCTGGGTTTCATCACAGAAAATTCTCATCTCAAAATTCTTTTTTCAATGAGGTTTTCCTATCAATATTTCCATTATGAAAAAAGGATATTTCCATTATGATGCAAAGTTACCATCAGCTATACCAGTTTGTTTTTCTTTGCCATATATGAGACCAATGTTGTATCTTTCTGAAATTCAAAGATTTTATTTATATTTCTCTATTTTGAAATTTCAACATTTCATTTGGCCTTTCTCTTATTCCTGTACTGGTCAATTTGTGCTCTGTTATAAATTGGTAAATAGATTGTCAGGTCTCACATTCCAATTAGTTGGAGATATGGGCAACAAGTCTACTCACATCATTCAGTGTGTTGTTATACGAAGAAGGACCTGATCACTGAGTTCTAGGATAAATTTCTAAATTGGGAACATAATAGATCTTTACATCCATAAAGGAATAAATTATTATGTCATATATTGAAGTTTTATGTTTTCTTTTTCTAGGGCATATACTCCCTGAAGATATAGTGACCGTGCAGTGCTACAAGATGTTCGTCAGTAGTCATGTTTCCGGGTAGTGCATAAATTATTTGACAACTACTCAACTATTCACAAAATCTTTTAAACAGTCACTGAGTAGCAGCCTCACTCTCAATTCTTTTGCCGTTTTGATGAGTGGTTTTGTCAACAAACCTCAGTCAATTTTGAAAGGAAATAAATCTCCTCAGTATCATTATTGTTCTACAGAGTTCAAGCCCACACTCATTTCTTTTCCATAAGTCTTTTAGTTCTTGCAATTACCATGAAGAAGCCCTGATAAGGACAGCAGACTTATGAAAGCTTTCAGTTTAGAAAGTAAGGTGTTACAATAAATGCATTTTTGAGCCTGACTACTGATACAGACAGAATGTTTTCTTCAGTATTTGCATATTTCACAATGATTTGTAGCATTTTGTCTGTTGTGAACAATTTCTAACACTGAATAGCAGTGGTGGCATCCCATACAATAGATTTCGTCCTATAATTATGTTTTCCCCTAGTTCTAACATTAGATCATTCTATTTGGTTGTGTCACTTTTCTGGACCATTTTGACTTGTCAAATAGATTTTCATACTACTGTGAACTTGCTCAATATTTGAATAAAGAGTTCTGTATTCCATGTGCTTCCATTGGTTGATTCTTCCTCCATTTCACTGTCACTAGAACTTAGGTTCACATGGCCAATGTCAAACTCATTATCATTATCATTTTCATTATCCATGTATGAGTAATCTGATGATTCACTTTCAACCACCATCAGAACTTGTAAATCTGCTTTTTCATGTGCCATTGTACTGAACTGGGCTATTTTAATCAGAAAAATCAATAGAAAACTTTGTTTTATGTCAAAAGCTAAATGCATAGAAATTATCAGTGAGCATTTAACTTGTAAAACATTCCTGCTACTACTCTGGACCTGCTGTACATACCTTGCTGTCTGCCAAGTAGATGAACACACAGATGGGACTTCACTTTTCCCAGGAGGAGGTACAGTTGTCAGGAGGTGCATTCACACTCCACTACAGTAAAATAAATGTTTACATAGCAGAAGGGCAGTGGGAGTGTATTTTACCCCCTATGGTGCTTAGATAAATACATGCAAAACATAAAATGGAGGATTATGTGGGTGAAAATCCTAGTGTGACACTTTACACACACACACACACATAAACCTTGCCTCTCATTACACCATTACAGTATGTTGGAAAATTCTTGTCTTTACATTGAGCATAGAAATAGGACCTACACATGAGAAAGCTTTGCTGTGACATCATCATTGCCAAGAAAGACAGGTTACTTAGCACAGTTATATTTTGTTCACAGGAAAGGAGCTAATACAGCAGGACCATCTATCATTTAAAGGAGTTTCTCTCTAGATGGAAAGCTGTATTCTTGCTGGTTTGAATAGATTGCTTCATGTATCCTCTCGGTGCAGCTACTGAGGCTTTCTGTTATCTGCCATTATGCTCAAGTACAAATATATAGAAGAAAAGTACTGGATGCGTTGTAGTAAGCCGATGTGATGGCAAAAGGCCAGGAGAGAACATCACTTCCCACTCTTTCTATGTGGTGCTACCTTGTATCTAAAGAACATAGGTCAGATCTGGAGGTTAAATTTGGATAAAATCAGCCACCAAATGATTATGATTGAAGTGCTACAATGAGAGGCTAGAAGAAAGAAAATTTTGGGAAAATCTATCTTTTAGGAGATGAGAGGGCAGTATATCTTGTGGGAATCTAACCTCTTCTGCTTACTGAGACTGTACCCCAGGAAAGCCTACTGTGTTTCCAAAGCCCAGTTGCCAGCCGTGGTAATTAAAATTCAGAGCAACAGGTGTATACCTAACCATGTGACCACATTTTAAAACGTTTTACACATGTTTTCTTATTTAAATGTCACAACAGACCTATCAGATAATTACTGTTTTATCAATAATTTTCATATGAAAGATTTGAAAACAGCTGTAGCAGATTTGTTATTCAAGGTCATGCAGTAACTAAGTGATGGCTTCCAGTACATAAATTCAGACTTTTTATTCTAGGGCCCAACTTAATATATTTCTGGATAAATCAGTTGAAAATAGTGCTGGCCACTACTTTGCATAGATGTTTTAAAATGCTTTAAAAAGTTATTAGTTCAAGTTTTCAGAACACAGTGGTCATATTCTTTCTGTGGAGTGAGTAACTGTACATAACACATCATAATTTTTTTCATTGCCTGTTATCATCCTCTCCAACTTTTAAAGATATTATTTCCTGATGAGGAATAGTAGCGTATGGCTGTTAACTCCTGCACTCTGGAAGGATGAGGCAGGAGGAACAAAAGTTTGATCCCACTTTGGGCAACTTAACTATTAATGGAAACTGTGTCTCAAAAAACAAACAAGCAAAAATAAAAAGGTAGATTAGGAGAGGATGTAGCTCTGTGTAAAATCTCTGAGTTCAATTGCCAAAACCAGAAGAAAAAAAAATAAGAATTCTTATCTCTAGAAGACATATTTGAGTGATTAAAAACACTTTTTACTTTTCTTCCCAATATAGCCACGTACTCGATTACACACTTGAAAGTGTAGATCACACACACATACATAGATAGATAGATAGATAGATAGATAGATAGATAGATAGATGATAGATGATAGATAGATATACAGATATATTTTTTTCTTTATTGCAGTACTAGAAATCAAACTCAACTTCGACTTTTGTGCTTCCAAGGTAGGTGCGATACCACTTGAGCTAAATTCCCGGCCCCTATCTATCATACTTTAACAGCTGTTTTTGATAATTCCTATCTCTGCTTTCTTCAACATTTTCCCAATTCTGTTAGTTTCTGGTAATTTTTCACTGGGTGTGGGGTACTGCACACTTTAAATCTTGATGAATTTTGTGGCATTCCTTTAATAGCTGTCGGATCTTTACTTGTTGGGAGTGTGAATCACTTGTTCATTCATTTGAGCCTTTGGGCTTTTATTTATATTTTTCTCAACAGATTGAAATGTGCTTTCATTCTAGAGTTATATAAGCTCCATACATGAGGATCTTTTGTGACTCCACTGAAGGTCTCATGGCTTCATATGGGTCTCCCCACTTGAAACAGAGGAAATTCCAATAATTTCTAGTCCTGAGTAAATACTGGGAGTTATTTCTCTTATAATACTTAGATTCTGTGTCATCTGTAGAATTAAGGTCTGAGTTATTGCTTTCTAAAAATTTCTCTTGTAACTATTTCTGAGCTACGTGGAGTTTGTTCTACAAGGCTTTAGTCTAGTGTCAAATACTTAAGCAGAATAGCCATAGTTAAAGCTGTTAGGTTTTCTCAAATTGGCACATTCTTCTTTAGCTCAGTCAGGTGACTGGGGTTTATTTGGATTACCACTCTGGCTGGGCTACTTCTAGAGACAGAAAGTCTGGAAACTACTTGAGCCCTAATGCATCTTGTCTTTTCTCAGACATATGTCCAGCTATCTGTATTACAATTCCAAAGTATGTGTCTACTTTTCATATTGTGACCTACTTTTGGTGGTGTTTAACAAGAGAATAAATCTAGACCATCTTACTCCTTGATGAACTGAATTACACATTGCCTAATGATATGATTATTCATGACCTAGTACTTAGAATGTTTTTCTAAATTATAAGTCCCTTGTGTGGAGTGAGAAGGAGCATTACAGGTGCTTCTCCAATCCAGGAGTCTGAAGAATACCAGCAAACTATTTTGGAAGAGGTAGAGCTTGAGCCACATCTCGATATCCAGATGAGTTTTAAAATATTATGTTTAATTAGCATTCTAGATTTAAAGCTGGCATAAATTAATGATTGAAATTCCTGCATTTCATGAAGCCTTAAGAATAATCCTAACTGATTTTATTTGACTCCTATCACAAACAGATGAATAACTAATGTATTTGTTATAGTGAAATATACTACTTCATTATTATTATTATTATTATTATTATTATTATTATTTTTAGGTTTTTGAGACAGGGTCTTACTTTGTAGCTAAGGCTGGCCCTGAGCTCAGCCTCAAACTCACATCACAGCAATCCTCCTGCCTCTGCCTCCCAAGTGCTGGGATTACAGGTGTGAGCTACCATGCCTGGCACTGTGGTATGTGGTACTGATTGCTGCTGGGCGTGAGTCTCCACACCCAGTATAGGTATGTGGTTATGGGGATTGAACCCGGGTCCTTGTGCTTGCAAGACAGGCACCGGAACCACTGAGCTAAATACCTGGCCTACTCCTTCATTATTTCAACCACATGATTTCTAATTGGAGAATCTGAAGTTATTTGGATTTTTCTGTGAAACTGGAAATTTTTTTTCTTTGAAATTCAGGGTTAAACTTACTTTTTTTTTTTAAATCTTGATTGGTACATTAAATATACACATCATGATTGCACTCCATAATGGGGATTTGTACCAGTATAAGACACAACTTAATTCTCATTTTTTCCCATAGCCCTACCCACCCTGCCACCCCCCCATATACATAGAATTTGTTTCCTTACTTTTTTGTTACAATCTCAACATTTTCCCCTTTCACCCTATTTTACATTGAGCATTTTCTATTTCACAATATATAACATACAATGCTAGGACTCATTTACATCTTTATTTTCTCATACCAGAGAAAAGATGCGATATGTACCTACTTTTGAGTATAGTTCTTTCTTATATATGAAGAAAAGTAACCAGAAGAACTGGATTTCAATCACTGCTAACACCCCAACTTTCTGCGAGCTACACTCATTCTCAGCACAGTTCACACATGAGTTTAGCAGAGACTTGATGGCCTGTGTCCACACCTGGGCCCAGAGACTGCTCTCAAATCCACTCACAGTAGTTAAAATACATGGGCATTTTCTAAAGGAAATGTCAAGATGATGAAACATACTATTATTATTATGTAAAGTATAAACCATACTGTCACATTCAATCTCCAAAATGAAAGGTTTATCATTCTACCACAGTAGCTCATCTGATAACCCTTGAAATCTCCATGCTGCTGGACCATCCTACTCAATCCTTTTGTTGTCATAGACAAGCAGGTGTGCAGTCACCTGAAGGCTGTGTCTCGATAACTTTGCTTTTAATGGGTCAAGACTAAAAGAAATAAGAACATTGCACTTACACACCACCTGGAACACAGCGGACAGCAAGCTACAATGGTAAAAATTTAATGGCCCACTTAGATTTAACTAAGTTCAGAGAGATGTCTGTTTCATACCTGATCATGGGGACAAAATAAAATGCTTGAAGTCACTTGTCCCATACAGTATGCAGGTACTAAGCCCAAGCACCCCTGCATCTTATTTATAGCTTTTTTTAAAAAAAGAAATATGCCTATTCTTCAGTCATTCACATATATTAATTATGATTCTATCAAAGGTTATGCAAGAAACTATGAATCTCAATGTGTCTAATAAGTAAATTACAGGTTCTGCATCTTAAAATCCCACAAGCTAGTAGAAAGTGCAGAAATATGTAATTATTTACCATAGTGGGTAAGTGTGAGGATTGTAAGGGAACAGAAAGGAGAAAATATTAACCCAGGTCAACCCATGGATGCACTGTTGGAGATAAACAGATTCCTGAGATATTTATGTTAGAACAATATCTGAAAATGAAAAAAATAGAGCTATGGGAACAAGCAAACGGTTTCAAAAGCAATGGTTCATTGTAAAGAAATAAGCATTACAAATTGACAAATTGTGGTCTATCTTAGTAGAGGTCAAAGATGAAGTCAGAATTCAAAAAGGGGTGTGTAGAAGGATTGGAGCTAAAAATGGGAGAAGATGCATAAGGTTCCATCTGAAATAGTTTTTTTTTGTTTTTTGGGTTTTTTTTTTTTTCCTTTCTCTTCAGTATGTCCACGTAAAAAGTAAGGGAATGGGAAAAAATGAGAATTAAGCAGTGTCATATACTGGTACAAATTTTCAATGTTGAGTGCAATCATGATGTGTATATATAATGTACCAATAAAGATTCAAATTAAAAAAATAAAAGAGTTGCACATTAGTTTCCAGAATTCTGGGGACACCAAGCATTCGTTCCATTGCTCGTGTGTCACTCTCTGTTGCAGATGTTCCTTTTCTTGCAAGTACAGCATGGTTACCAGGGTGTGCCTGTCGCCATCCTCTTGGTATCTGAAATTTTTAGGAATGGAAGAGTTGTGATCGCTTTAATTCTTACTTCTAGACCCTGCAGCAGTCGCAATGTTGGTCACAGGATAAATATTCAGTGTCTGTATACTTAATGAAGTACTAAATGAATTTCACACATGCAAGAAGAGAAGTATAGTGATGTGTTCCAATTTAGGGCCCAAGTTCTTAGAATTATTTAATACATTTACAAGTTAATAATGTAGATTTTCTTATTCTCATTCTTAACTCCACGTTTCCCTTTAGTCAGTATTCTCAGAACATTTGTTCTGTAGTGAATTTATTTTTTACCACATCTAATATTGCTCTTATCTGCCCATTTCTAACCCTCCAACTCCATTTCTATTATGTCTCTATTCTCTCTGTTGCTTGCTACATCTTACAATTTAGTATAATTTGTGGATTGCATTAACATGCTATTTATTCTCTTTGAAATTCATGTACTCTGCCTCCCTTCCTGTAACTTATCACCAAGAACAAAATAGAGGCCTACTAATAAATGTGCTAATGCTATTTAATTTGCAAAGGTTATGAACATAATGGAGGAAAATAATAGAAGAGGGTTGAATAGATTTTGAAAAAAAAAACAGAGATATTATAATGTGTGATTCCCCATAGCAAAGCATGCTGGGGAAAAATAGATAAAATGGATGTGCAGGGAAGGTGTGAAGTAATTGAGAAATAGTCATTTAGAAGAAAATAATAGAGACATTGATAGACAATACAGGATTCACACAAACAAAAATAGTAACGTATCTAGAGACTGCAGTATTTGAGCTAAAAGTTACTCTAGGGATTACTTAATACTTCTTTTTCTTTTTATAGATAAGAAGAAAAAACCCTATGGGACTTGGCCAAGGACATAGCCCAGGTGGACATATAGCCAATTCAGGAAGCAGGCTTCTGCTTCTACTAATTAGTTATGATTTCTTTTAAAGCACTGAATTTTTTCCTATGAAAAGCCTATAGGTTATCAATGATTGGCGCAGAAATCTTTTTGATTTGTATGATGTATTTGTTGAAACATAGAAGGTAGTTCCCCTTGTGTTCCTCTGACACACTGCAAACTCTGAGGCTCTTCCTGACAACGTCAGGGAAGGACATGTTGCTAGTTAGTGGAATGTCAGATCTGAAGCCCACTTTTCTCTTTTGAAGCTCACATTCTTGCAGATTTGCCACGCTGACCTGGACATATAACGAATATCAAGTTCCACTGAAAGGAACATGACAACGATCTAACTCATCATCAGTCCAAACTCTAAAGAAACACACTGACTGCTGAGATGACAGAAAAGTGAATCTGAGAAATTTGTCATTGACTGTAAGCTGGAGATGAACAGACATTAACAATGAATTCAGATAGCTCAGATCTGCAATTGGGCCATGAAGCTTCTGGTTCACATTGACTGTGCTATAGAGACCACCAACCAGTTTAAAAAGTGAAATAAACAGTAAATACACACTGTTAGAGGGTAACTTGTCATAAGTGAAGCACTTTTTCATATGCAGAATGGTACTGGAAAACAGTGGTTTGTTTCTGGGACGTGGCTTCTCACGTTTCTGTGTAAGCTGCTAATCCTGGGAACCAGATCCCCAGGTCAATAGCACTAACACATAGATCTGAATTTCTGGAATGGCCACAGAAATAGCTGACAGAAGAGGTGTTTCCCAAACTAATAGTAGACAAAACAAAAATCAAAGGTGGTATGTGTCAGCACTGATCAGAAATAGCATTGTTTTGAAATATTCTTTACTTTAGAATGGATGTGAACTCTGTCACAGAGATCTCTAAAAGTGTGCATACAATGCAAATTCAACAATGTATACAAATATGAAGATATGCTTAGATAACACATTACAGATATGATAATACTTAAAACAAGCAACATGTTTTGTTACCATACTAATTATCTCCAATCTTGGAAGAGTATAAATTTTGATTTACATTTCTCCTCCATAAATATTAAACACATTCATGTTACTGACTACAAATTTGAGGTATTTAGATAAAAGTTGAAGATGTTTTCAAAGAAATGAATACCTACTACTTCTATTAGAAAACTACATTGAAATTCTCCACCAGTTTTACACTGTCTTTAGTACTAATACTCATTTTGCAAATCTATTTAGCTTCACCTAGCAATGTTTTGTTTACTTTGAGAATATATAATAGTTTTTAAAGTATGAGAAGTTATCAAATTATCCAAAGATAATTTGGATCTTAATTCAGTTAAAAAAAAAAAAAACTACTCCCCGTTTATGATATTTTGGGTGAGAAGTAGAAGAAGGGATCTCCAAGCAATACTTCTGCTCTAATCCAGGTTAGTGGTAAAGTTATGTAGTTTCTCATACCAGCATGCTGGAAAACACCCAATAAGTTTAGTTACGCTACTTGTGCGGAGGACAGACTAATTTCAAGAATACAAATATAAAACCTCAAAAGGTGAAAGTAGGTAAATATATGCAACCAAGGAAGAAGCTCAGGGGTGGAAATTACCAAAGGAGAAGTTTCTCTGAAAACACAGGGATCATCACTGGATATGTGTACACCTTAGCCCAGAAGAAAGCGTGAGCTCTAGCATTGATTTGAATTATGGAGGTTGATGACTATGTCATAGAATGAAGTTCAAAAGAGGTTCACTACAACCCCTGTGGAGATCAGTTTGGAGATTCCTCAAAAAGCTAGGACTGGAGGTCCCATTTGACCCGGCCATCGCCCTGCTAGGTATTTACACACAAGAATTAAAAGACTCATATCACAGTGACATATGTGCACCCATGTTTATAGCAGCCCAATTTGTGATTGCTACATCTTAGAAACAACCCAAGTGTCCATCAACTGGAGACTGGATAAAAAAGCTGTGGTTCTTCTACAGGATGGAGTATTACTCTGCTATAAAAAAATGATAGGTTTGAATCATTTATACTTAAATGGACATACCTTGAGGACATCCTCATAAATGAAAGAAATAGGTCACAGAGGGGTACATATCGCATCTTTTCTCTGGTATGAGAACATAAAGATGTAAATGAGTCCTAGAATTATATGTTATATATTGTGAAATAGAAAATGCTCAAAGTAAAATAGAGTGAAGGGGAAAAAATAATGAGATTATAACAAAAAAGTAAGGAAACAAATTTTATGTATATGGGGGGGCGGCAGGGTGGGTAGGGCTATGGGAAAAAATGAGAATTAAGTTGTGTCTTATACTGGTACAAATCCCCATTATGGAGTGCAATCATGATGCATTTATGTAATGTACCAATAAAGATTTAAAAAAATGAGGTTCACTAGAGGAGATACAGGATATATTCTCTGGAATTTCTAAATATGTTAAATATATAAATTTTTAAAAATATTACAGTAAAAAGCAAAGGGCCATTAATCAACCTCAGAGAACTCCCACTTGATTCAAACACAGGTCCTCAATTATTCTTGGCCTTTGTTGAAGCAATGCTGGAAGCCCTCTTTCTGAGCCACCTTGACTTACACAATCATGGCTGCTTCGATGTTGTGAACACATTCTAAACACTGGCTTCCATAGTCATTTAGACTTTGGCAGTCAGAAGTCACAGGACACCAGAGCTAATGAAGAAAATGAAAGAAGACGCATGACAATGTGTTTATGAGTCTGCCTCCCTTTGATGGTCCCTGGCAACAGTATTCATTGTTGTTTTGGTCACACCTCACTAATGAACGCATGCTTCAGAAAATATTTAAAAATTGCTATGTGTGTATCTGCAGTGAAGGGCAGTAATGTGAGGGCTATTAATGACAATATGTCTTCTATTGTAGTTTTCTTTTTTAAATTTAAACATCATGTAACTTGACCACCCACTCACTGTACAGCACATGATGGGCATTGTGCTTGTGACTAAGTTAAAAATCTTGAGATCAGGGGGCTGGGGATATAGCTCAGTGGTTCCGGCGCCTGTCTTGCAGGTGCAAGGACCTGGGTTCAATCCCCGGTAACCACATAACAATACTGGGTGTGGAGACTCACCCCAGTGGCAACCAATACCACATAGCAGTGCCGGGCGTGGTGGCTTACGCCTGTAATCCCAGCACTCGGGAGGCAGAGGCAGGAGGATTGCTGTGATGTGAGTTTGAGGCTGAGCTCAGGGCCAGCCTGAACCACAAAGCGAGACCCTGTCTCAAAAAAACCTTAAAAAAAATCTTGAGATCAGAAGCTGTTTCTGGATGGCCTCAGAGTGAGTATAATCAGTATAATTATATAATATATATATAATTATATAATATATAATCAGTGTAATCCTACATATGCTTACACAGAGAGACATGGAAGATCAGTGTCAGGTGGGATTTGTGATAGAACAGAAGCTGGGTTGCAGCAGTATATCCAGGAGACAAGGAAAGTGAGAAGCCTCTGGGATCTGGAAAAGGTGAGGTCCAGTTCTCTGTTGAACTTCCATAAGGAACACAGTCCTGCCAAAACCCTGACTGTAGCCTGGTACGGTCCATTTCCACTTCTGCCTAGTACTGGAAGATAATAAACAGGAGTTATTTTAGGTTATTGCATTTACAATGGCAGTTTTAGGATTATCTCAGTCCAGCCATGGTTCTCATAAAGTACTTCGCAGATCTGAAGTGAAATAAGAGCTTAAGAAGGGAAGTGAGTGTCAGGAAGCACAGTAATAATTTCTTAGAAGGCCACCTGTAGGAAAACCTTTGCAACCTCAATGGGTAGAGTGAATGGTGTGCATTGCCACACCTAGCTATTTAGAGTTAGGTGCAGATAAATCAGAGACTCTGCTATTGAAGATCCATATAAAGTAGGAGTTTTCATCAAATATTTCTTAAATTGCAAAATCTAAAGAAAAAAAAAACCTTAAAAATATTTCAAGTTGTAATAGCAATGTCTTGTTTATGCAGAACTTTTAACATATAACACAATGATTTGGAAGAAAAACAATCACATTTAAAGATGTTTAACTCCCACACAACTTCTAATAACAATAGAAAGAGCCCCTGTGGCATATGCCCGAAAGGACACTGATATTGTATAGCTGTTTTCCATATTAGTCAGTTTTTCGGTGTTGCAACAAAATATCTGATGATAACAGCTTCAAGGCAGAAACATTCACTATGACTCAGAACTCCAGAGGATCCATCCACACTCAGCTGGCTCCATTGCTTTCAAGCCAATGGCAAAGCAAAAATACGATAACAGAGGAGGCGTGATGCAGCAAAGCTGTTCATTTCATGTAGCCAGGAAGAAGAACAGGAAGCAGCATGGAAAGAAAGATCTAAGGTCATAGTGGTGAGCCTCTGTCAAGTGTGTTTATTATTATGAGAGCTCTAAAAGGTTCACCGTGGCCAGTCTAGGAACATGATAGTCCCCAAGGTCATACCCTTGAAGAAGGCCATGTATCCTAGGCTTCTGTCTCTTACCAATAAGGTCATTGCATTATGAACCCACCAATGGAGTAGTCAAGTGATGAAGTCAGAACCCGCATGATCTTCCAAAGGCCCATCAGTTCTGAAAATTTCTTTATAGGACATCAAGACTTCTTTCAATGAGCTTGCCAGACATTTCATGCACAGGGCATGCCAATTATCAACCAATATTATTATGCTTTTTCCTAGTACCAGGGATTGAACCTAGGACCTTGTGGTTATGAGGCAGATAGGGGCGCCACTCGGCTAAATCTCCGATACTAAAACTTGTATGAGTTTCTTTTGTTGTTCACAGTTTTTACTTTTCAGAAAGCTCTTCCACCTACAGAAATGGACATTACAGTCAAATCTGTGTTAGTTGCTCATTGGTAGGAGGAGGAGTGCCAGACAACTGCTCTATGTGGGCCTACTGAGCTATTTTCCAGAGTCTGGAATCCTGGCCTGTTGACATACTTCTTACTTGAGTTGACCAAAAATATGTGAAAGAAACAGAGCCTGTGTGGATGAGTATCCTGTAATCCATCTGACGGCGCATTACAGATAAAGAATTTGAAGATCACTGCACCATAGCACTAGCTCTAAGGAAACCAATAAATTTCATTTCTGTAATTTCTGCTGCTTATTACCAAAGAAACAGTCTAAGATGCTTACAAAGTTTTAAAGAAGAATATTTACAGTAACATTATTTATGTGTACAAATAGTGGAAATAACTAAAATTACTGAAAAATTAGATAATTTAACATATAATGACATTCCCATAAAAACAGAAGTTATTAGATAATGATTTTATGTATAAGTCATAACATTTAAAAATCTTTGAATATAAGTAAAAATAAATATATAAAACTGTTCATTATGATTCCAATTTTGTAAAATTACATATTTATTACTAAAACTTTTACAGTGATAATCTAGGTTAATTTTTGTGTTGTTTATACTTCTCCTTATTATATAAATTAACTGAAATTAAAATATACTGACAATCTTTGGACATATATGTTACAAACTAAGAAATAACTTTTGCAAACTTTGCCTTCCTCAGACCTCATTTATAACCGATTGAAATAGTGTATGCTTTTTTTTTTTTTTTTTAGGTTTTTTGAGACAGGGTCTCGCTTTGTGGTTCAGGCTGGCCCTGAGCTCAGCCTCACACTCACATCACAATCCTCCTGCCTCTGCCTCCCAAGTGCTGGGATTACAGGCATGAGCCACCACGCCCGGCACTGTGGTATGTGGTTCTAGTTGCTGCTGGGTGTGGGTCTCCACGCCCAGTATTCTTATGTGGTTACCGGGGAATCGAACCCGGGTCCTTGCGCTTGCAAGACAGGCGCCGGAACCACTGAGCTAACTCCCCAGCCCAGTGTATGCTTTTTAATATATTGATTTCTACCAGTGTTCGTTATTAACCCTCAAACTAAATTTATTTTTTAACTCTCTCCTTGTTATCAGGAATAGAACTCAGGACCTTGCACATGCCAGACAGGAAAAGCAGCACTGGGCTACTTCCCCAGCAAATCCTATTTTTAAACCCAAGGTTTCAATGACACTTTGGCTAAATGATTACCATAAAACATACACTATATCATGCAAATCCCCAAATTAGAAGCTCCTACTATGACTTTATAAAATGTTAAAATTTTTTATCCTATCCATTTAGCCCCTGTCATTGAATCTTGAATTACAGTTTGATTGTTGACCACTCCCCTGTGGAGTTGTCCAACCTTGATTCTTTAACCAGTGTGTCTAGTGGATTTCAATGTCCACAAGTTATGCAGCTACTCATGTCCTCCCTGACATTAAGGTTTTTTTTGTTTTGTTTTGTTTTGTTTTTTTTTAAGGTTTTTTGAGACAGGGTCTCACTTTGTGGTTCAGGCTGGCCCTGAGCTCAGCCTCCAACTCACAGCACAGCAATCCTCCTGCCTCTGCCTCCAAAGTTCTGGGATTACAGGCCTGAGCCACCACGCCTGGCACTGTGGTATGTGGTACTAATTGCTGCTGGGCATGAGTCTCCACACCCAGTATAGGTATGTGGTTATCGGGGATCGAACCCGGGTCTTTGCGCTTCCAAGACAGGCGCCGGAACCACTGAGCTATATCCCCGGCCCCTGACGTTAAGTTTTTGGCTTCAAATTTCACCTTCAAAAAATCTTGCAAATTCTCTGAGTCAATGTTTCCATCTCTTTTATGCAGAAACAATGTGGTACCCTCCTTGGTCATTATATAGAGACAGCACAATTCTTTTTTTTTCTTTTTTTAATTGAAATCTTTATTGATACATTACACATACCCATCATGATTTCACTCCACAATGAGAATTTGTACCAGTATAAGACACAATTTAATTCTCATTTTTCCCATAGCCCTACAACTCTAACAAAATAACACTATGTGAGATTTTTGACATCTTCTCTTTTACACTGTGAGTTCCACAAATACCCATGTTTTGAAATTATTTTATCCCTTGGGTCAAATTTTATCTTGTACAGAAGATTCTCTTGCAAAGGGATGTTTCAATTCATGTATAATCCCTAATAATGAATTGGCATTTGCCCTAATGGGGCCACAAGAAATCTTAAAAGACTAAAGAATAAATAACCCATTGACCTTATAAGATGTTTGATCAATACACATGTTCAGTGTTTATTTATCTCTACCATTCTTTCAAATGTGGTCTGACTTTTGATTTTTAATAGCTTTTTATTTTTTTTAATTTATTTTTTTTTTTAGGTTTTTTTGAGACAGGGTCTCGCTTTGCGGTTCAGGCTGGCCCTCAGCTCAGCCTCAAACTCACATCACAATCCTCCTGCCTCTGCCTCCCGAGTGCTGGGATTACAGGTGTGAGCCACCACGCCCGGCACTGTGGTATGTGGTACTGGTTGCTGGTGTGGGTCTCCACACCCAGTATTGTTATGTGGTTACCGGGGAATCGAACCCGGGTCCTTGCGCTTGCAAGACAGGCGCCGGAACCACTGAGCTAACTCCCCGGCCCTTTAATAGCTTTTTAATCAGTGGCAAAGCACTAACAAGTCTTCAACCTAATTTGTTGAAATATCTAGGCAGAACTTTGTTCTGAGTTCCTCATCCAAGTAACCAATCAGAATCTCACATGCTTGTTGGTTTCCTAAGATCTTTTCACTCATTTGACACCCAGGCCAGCTTCTCTTCCTTATTTGTTTGTATTGGTAACTTAACTGATACTGGATCCGGTTTTTTAAAACTGTGGTTTCTTGTCCATGAATTAGGCCTTACATCTCTTATTTTACCTCTCACAGTGCATGCCATAGATGAGCTGTGAGGTAATCCTGCTTCCTGCCCTGTCCTCTACTGTACATTCAGAACTAGACCCAAAGCCCACATCCCAATTACTAAGATAGTGACTGTTTTCCACAAGTTTACCTTTGTAGTATCCTTTTGATTGATGACTCCCTCATAGACCATGTTAGTCAGAATTTATATCTTCCCCAATTTCTATTTCTAGTTATTATATTTTATGTTATGTAAAATCATATAGTACCACTGGTGAAATGATCTTTCTTTCTGTAGACCTGCAACATTCAACATGTCCCTGTATATATGGTAG